>BDUI01001793.1:137921-163918 GCA_002335545.1 Apodemus speciosus
CCTGTGAGCTTCAGTGCCAATTACGAATGAGTATATCAGAAAGCATTTTGCTGGCACCTTCTGGTGCCGCTGCCTCATTAGCTCCTGGATGTGCTTCCAAMGGAGCACTGAGCCTCTGTCACTGTCCCTTTCCACGGGTCTCCTGCTTCTTGGTCTGCAGTTGTCTCTAGTATTGAAGCCTCACTCRCCAACTACCACAACTTCCACCACTCTTGACTCCATGAAATCTCAGACAAGCYTCTCCATGTTCTGTAACCTTTAACCGGTTGCTCTGGTTTTCCTTCACAGGCTCCGTCTTTTCATGAAMAACATGAGTTTTGTGATATCAAAATAAGCACAGGGAAGCAGCAGTGCTGGGCTGTGGGGCACCGGCCTGTGGGATGTGAGCTCCCTTAGCTCTCTGGAAACAGTGAGAGAAGGCTGTGCTAAACAAACAGCCTCCCGTGCAGTCCTGTGCCACGCTGCGCTCAGATGGGCAGGTCTGCCTTTTCTGTGCGGATAGTTTCAGAATTAGAATAATATTCTCCCAGAATCATTGGTCAGCTTGGGTTTTACGGAGAGCACAATCCTTTCAGGCTTTGTCTGAGGGAAAGGAGCTGTGATTTTTCACAGGAACATTGCTGCCGGGTGGTATCCTAGCCCAGAGAGGATTTCTCATCTAGCCTTGATTGTTCTAAAATCCATCTTGGAGCAGCTGGGAAGAGAGAAACGCTTCTAACCTTAGACGTCACGTGAAAGAAGAGAGCTGTGTATTTCACGCATAATACCTCCTGTTGCTCTGTCTGCTCTGTCTGGGTTTTAGCATYTGCGGAAGAGGGACGAAAGCCCACGACTGACATAATTTCAGGAATAGAGACAATTTTTGAGGTTTTATATCTGAAATCTAACCCCAAGAGAGTCATYGCACTGGGCCTTCCTTCAAGAGTTTCTTATAAAGGTATAAATATCATGGGGGGGGTATTATATTTTAGGCCTCAAGTGTTGTTTTTTTTTCCACTTAAAATACCTCGAGGCAATGTCAGTCCACACATGAGAGGAAATCATCCACAAGGAGCCGAAACTTAAGCAGCAAGGGGGACAGCAGCTCCCAGCAGGGCGAGCAGGACATGGTGCTTAAAGAAACAAGGACAAACTTGACAAGTTCAGAGTTTCATYTGCTTGCTTTTGCTTTTGTTTTGTCTTCCRTTTGCGTATGGTCATTCTTTGCGAGACRCTTTGCCACTYRTAGGTTGTAYATTMTGAGTTATGTTAAATCGTAGTAACAGTGACCACGAGCGTGTACGAGTGGGTAGGCAGGTGCGTGGGGTTAAAATGTGGGAGCCTCTGTTTCAGTTCCTCGCACAGGAGCCAGCAAATCTTGACTTGCACCCCTTTCACGTAGGTCATGGATGCTCCTGCTTTCATCCGCTCGCGTTCTGTTTGCACACTGTGGACCGCCTCTCTTTCTCCCCTGGTGGGATGAGAAGGACAGGAAATCTTTACTCACACACTGGAATGTTTGTGGATGCAGACCATATGGGTCTGAATCACAAAGCAGGTCAGAGTATACAGTGCCCTTCAAGGCCATTAGAGCAAAAGGGTTCAGAGATAGAAATGGAGATGTTTCCAAAGCCAGAGAATATGTGGGCAGGGAGAAGTGTCTGAGTAAACTCTTTTGGCAAATGAAGAATGCTGAGAGGCAGCTCTTGGGGGCAGGCATCGATGGCTTCCTAATGCCAGTGACTGGGTCAGGCCAGATCTATGGACAGGGACCAGGTGAGGCAGAGCCTATCCGTCCATCTCCAGCTCTCTGTTAGGCCTTGTGACTAGAAGCCATTACCTCAATGATTCTTACTGCAGACAGCGCCACGGGACCTCTATACATGCCTGTAACTGTGTCTTCACATAACCTTCAGGTAAATGCTTTCCTTTTCATTGTACCCAGCTTCACGGTGTGGGGGACACTGCTGTGGTTGCATGAGATACAGATGTGAGCTAAATTCCTTCCTTATCTATAAGGTTTATGTTCTTAATTTTTTTTCTGTTTGTGAGCTGGAGAGATGGCTCAGCAGGTAAGAGCACCTGCTGCTCTTCTAGAGGCCCTAGTAACTACATGGTGGCTCACAAACATCTGTCATGGGATCTGATGCCTTCCTTTGGTGTGTCTGAAGAGAGCAACAGTATAATCATATACATAAAAAATCATTGAAAACATGTTCTGTTTGCTTTTGAGCTATCGATATCTATTAAACACTTGTTTCATATGAATAAAACAGGGTTTAAGAATTTCTGGTCTTGTTTCCACCTGAGTCTGGAGCTGATGCTATGGTACAGTGCTCCACATCCAAATATCATCTGGAGAGAGCTGGTCTCCCAGGAGTGCTGGCTCATCTGAAAGCACAGGTAACACCACCACTTCTGCTCAAATTCCTGGCCCAAGAGGRACCTGCCCAGAGCCAACAGGACACAGGAACCCAGGATCAGCTGGGGACAGAATCTTTCTGGTTTCCATCTGCACCCCAGAGCTGACCCTGTGCCAGAGCTCTCCATACCCAAATTCCTCCTGGAGAGAACTGGTCTCCCAGGATTTCTCACATACAGGCTTGCATGACAGATAAGCCATAGGCAGAGATGCAAGACCAGATAACACCAAAGATAACCAGATGGCAGTAGGCAAGGGCAAGAACATAAGCAACAGAAACCAAGGCTACTTGACATCATCAGAACACAGTTCTCCCACCACAACAATCCCTGGATATCCCAAGACACCAGAAGAACAAGACTCTGATTTAAAATCACATCTCATGATGATGATAGAGGACTTTAAGAAGGATATAAATAACTCACTTAAAGGAATACAGGAGAACACAGGTAAACAGATTGAAACCCTTAAAGAGGAAACACAAATATCCCTTAAAGAATTACAGGAAAACAGAACCAAACAGGTGAAGGAATTGAACAAAACCATCCAGGAGCTAAAAATGGAAATATAAACAAGAAAGAAATCACAAAAGGTGACAACCCTGGAGATAGAAAACCTAGGAAAGAGATCAGGAGTCATAGATGCAAGCATCACCAACAGAATATAAGAGATAGAGGAGAGAATCTCAGGTGCAGAAGACATTGACACACAGTCAAAGAAAATGCAAAATGCGAAAAGCTTCTAACCAAAACATATAGGAAATCTAGGATAAATTGAGAAGACCAAACCTAAGGATTATAAGTATAGAAGAGAGGGAAGATTTCCAGCTTAAAGGCCAGTAAATATCTTCAACAAAATTATAGAAGAAAACTTCCCTAACCTAAAGAAAGAGATGTCCATAAACATACAAGAAGCCAACAGAACTCTATATTTGGACCAGAAAAGAATTTCCTCTCGTCACATAATAATCAAAACACCAAATGCACTAAACAAAGAAAGAATATTAAAAGCAGTAAGGAGAAAAGGTCAAGTAACATATAAAGGCAGACCTATCAGAATTCTACCAGACTTCTCACCAGAAACAATGAAAGCTACAAGATCTTGGACAGATGTTGTGCAGACACTATAAAAACACAAATGCCAACCCAGACTACTATACCCAACAAAACTCTCAATCACCATAGATGGAGAAACCAAGATATTCCATGACAAAACCAAATTTACACAATATCTTTCCACAAATCCAGCCTTATAATATTAGATAATAGATGGAAAACACCAACACAAGGAGAGAAACTTCACTCCAGAAAAAGCAAGAAAGTAATCTTTCAACAAACCTAAAAGAAGATAGCCACACAACCATAAAAATAACATAAAAAAGAACAGGAAGAGACAATCACTATTCCTTAATATCTGTTAATATCAATGGACTCAATTCAACAATAAAAACATATAGAATAACAGACTGAATACATAAAAAGAACCCAACATTTTGCTGCATACAGGAAATGCACCTCAGTGTCAAAACAATCTTCTTTCTCTTTCTTCCTTCCCTTCTTTCTTTCTTTCTTTCTTTCTTTCTTTCTTTCTTTCTTTCTTTCTGTCTGTCTTTCTCTCTCTTTCTTTCTTTCTATTATATACTTGCTTTATTTACATTTCAAATGGTATCCCCTTTACTCATTACCCCTCTGAAAACCTATCCCATTTCCCCTTCCCCTGCTTACCAACCCTGCCCACCCCCTGCTTACCTGACCTGGCTTTTCCCTACAATGGGGCATTGAGACTTCATAGGACCAATGTCCTCTCCTCTCACTGATGTCTGAAATGGCCATCCTCTGCTACATATGTAGCTGGAGCCATGGGTCCCTCCATGTGTACTCTTTGGTTAGTGGTTTAGTCCCTGCCAGCTCTGGAGAGTACTGGTTGGTACATATTATTTTTCCTCCTGTGGAGCTGCAAACCTCTTCAGCTCCTTGGGTCCTTTCTCTAGCTCCTCCATTGGGGACCCTATGCTCAGTTTATTGGTTGCCTGTGAGCCATGGGTATTTTGATCCACCTTCCAAGAAGGATCAAAGAATCCACACTTTGGTCTTCCTTCTTCTTGAGCATCATGTGGTCTGTGAGTTGTATCTTGTTTATTCTGAGCTTTGGAGCTAATATACTCTTGTCAGGCAGTGCATACCATGAGTGTTCTTTTGTGATTGAGTTACCTCACTCAGGATGATATTTTCTAGCTCCGTCCATTTGCCTGCGAATTTCATAAATTCATTGTTCTTCATAGCTGAGTAGTACTCCATTGTGTAAATGTACTACATTTTCTGTATCCATTCCTCTGTTGCTGGACATCTGGGTTCTTTGCAGCTTCTGGCTATTATAAATAGGGATGCAATGAACATAGTGGAGCATGTGTCCCTATTACTTGTTGGAGCATCTTCTGGGTATATGCCCAGGAGTAGTATAACTGGGTCCTCTGGTAATACTACTATGTCCAATTTTCTGATGTTTAGCCAAACTGATTTCCAGAGTGGTCGTACCAGCTTGCAATCCCACCAGCCAGAAAGAAGAATGTTCTTCTTTCTCCACATCCTCACCAACATTTGCTGTCCCCTGAGTTTTTGATCTTAGCCATTCTGACTAGTGTGAGGTGGAAACTCAAGGTTGTTTTGATTTGCATTTCCCTGATGACTAAAATGTTGAACATTTCTTTAGGTGTTTCTCAGCCATCTGGTATTCCTCGGTTGAGAATTCTTGCTTTAGTTCTGTACCACATTTTTAAATAGGGTTATTTGGTTCTCTGGAGTCTAACTTCTTGAGTTCTTTGTACATATTGGATATTAGCCCTCTATTGGATGTAGGATTGGTAAAGATCTTTTCCCAATCTGTGGATTGCCATTTTGTCCTAATGACAGTGTCCTTTGACTTACAGAAGCTTTGTAATGTAATGAGGTCCCATTTGTCAATTCTTGATCTTAAAGCTTAAGCTATTGGTGTTCTGTTCAGAAAATTTTCCCCTGTGCCCATGTGCTCCAGGTTCTTACCCTCTTTCTCTTCTATTAGATTCAGTGTATCTGGTTTTATATGGAGGTCCTTGATCCACTTGGACTTGAGCTTTGTACAGGGAGATAAGAATGGATCAATTTGCATCCTTCTACATATTGGCTGCCAGTTGACCCAGTACCATTTGTTGAAAATGCTGTCTTTTTTTCCCCACTGAATGGTTTTAGCTCCTTTGTCAAAGATCAAGTGATCATAGGTGTGTGGGTTCATTTCTGGGTCTTCAATTCTATTCCATTGATCTACCTCCTGTCATTGTACCAATACCATGAAGATTTTAATTTTTTTATTTGTTAAATTTTTTTTATCACAATTGCTCTGTAGTATAGCTTGATGTCAGGGATGGTGATTCCCCCAGAGGTTCTTTTATTATTGAAAATAGTTTTGGCTATCCTGATAAATTTGCTTATTCCAGATAAATTTGGAAATTGCTCTTTCCAAATTGGAAATTTGGAATTTTGATGGGGATTGCATTGAATCTGTAGATTGCTTTTAGCAAGATGGCCATTTTTACTATATTAACCTTGCCAATCCATGAGCATGGAAGATATTTTCATCTTCTGAGCTCTTCTTCAATTTCTTACTTCAGAAACTCGAAATTCTTGTCATACAGATCTTTCACTTGCTTGGTCAGAGTCACACCCAGGTATTTTATACTATTTGTGACTATTGTAAAGGGTGTCCTTTCCCTAATTTCTTTGTCATCCTGTTTATCCTCTGAGTATAGGAAGGCTACTGATTTGTTTGAGTTAATTTTATATCCAGCCACTTTGCTGAAGTTGTTTATCAGGTTTAGGAGTTCTCTGGTGGAATTTTTGGGGCCACTTAAGTAGACTATCATGTTGTCTGCAAATAGTGATACTTTGCCCTCTTACTTTCCAATTCGTATCCCTTTGACCTCCTTTTGTTGTCTAATTGCTCTGGCTAGGACTTGGAGTACTATATTGAACAGGTAGGGAGAGAGTGGACAGTCTCGTCTAGTCCCTGATTTCAGTGGGATTGCTTCAAGTTTCTCTCCAGTTAGTTTGATTTTGGCTATTGGTTGGCTGTATATTGCTTTTACTAGGTTTAGGTATGGGCCTTGAATTCCTTATCTTTCTAAGACTTTTATCATGAAGAGGTGTTGGATTTTGTCAAATCGTTTCTCAATATCTAATGAAATGATCATGTGGGTTTTTTTTTTTAAATTTTGAGTTTGTTTATGTAGTGGATTACATTGATGGGTTTCTGTATACTGAACCATCCCTAGGATGAAGTCTACTTCTTGATCATGATGGATGATCATTTTGATGTGTTCTTGGATTTGGTTTGCAAGAATTTTATTGAGTATTTTTGCATTGATATTCATAATGGAAATTGGTCTAAAGTTCTCTTTCTTTGTTGGGTCTTCATGTGGTTTAGGTATCAGAGTAATTGTGACTTAATAGAACAAATTGGGTAGTGTTCCTTCTGTTTCTATTTTGTGGAATAGTT
Organism: Apodemus speciosus; assembly: GCA_002335545.1. NCBI lineage: Eukaryota > Metazoa > Chordata > Mammalia > Rodentia > Muridae > Apodemus > Apodemus speciosus. The sequence goes on from BDUI01001793.1 coordinate 144,850, forward strand.
TGGAGAGTATTGGCATTAGGTCTTCTTTGAAGATCTCTTAGAACCCTGCATTAAACCCTTCTGGTCCTGGGCTATTTTTGGTTGGGAGACTATTAATGACTGCTTCTATTTCTTTAGGGGCTGGGGGATTGTTTAGATCATTTATCTGATTCTGATTTAACTTTGGTACTTGGTATCTGTCTATAAAATTGTCCATTTCATCTAGATTTTCCAGTTTTGTTGAGTATAGGCTTTATACTTGGATCTGATGATTTTTTGGATTTCCTCAGTGTCTGTTGTTATGATTCCCTTTTCATTTCTGATTTTGCTGATTTGGATACTGACTTTGTACCCTCTGGTTAGTCTGGCTAATGGTTTATCTATCTTGTTTTTTTCAAAGAACCAGCTCCTGGCTTGGTTTATTCTTTGTATAGTTCTTTTTGTTTCTACTTGGTTGATTTCATCCCTGAGTTTGAGTATTTCCTGCTGTCTATTCCTCTTGGGTGTATTAGCTTCTCTCTGTTCTAGAGCCTTCACATGTGCTGTCAAGCTGTTAGAGTATGTTCTCTCCAGTTTCTTTTTGGAGGCACTCAGAGCTATGAATTTTCCTCCTAGCACTGCTTTCATTATGTCCCCTAAGTTGGGTATGTTGTGCCTTCATTTCATTAAAATTTAAAAAGTCTTTAATTTCTTTCTTTATTTCTTCCTTGACTAAGTTATTGTTGAGTAGAATGTTGTTCAGTTTCCATGTGTACTTGGACTTTCTGTTGTTTCTGTTGTTATTGAAGACCAGCCTTAGTCCTTGGTGATCTGATAGGGTGCATGGGATTATTTCAATCTTCTTGTATCTGTTGAGGTCTGTTTTATAACCTAGTATATGGACAGTTTTGAAGAAGGTATCATGAGGTGCTGAGGAGAAGGTATATTCTTTTGTTTTAGGATAAAATGTTCTGTATATATCTGTTGAATTCATTTGGATCATAACTTCTGTTAGTTTCACTGTATCTCTGTTCAGTGTGTGTTTTCCTGATCTGTCCATAGATGAGAGTGGGGTGTTGAAGTCTCCCGCTACAATTGTATGAGATACAATGTGTGCTTTGAGCTTTAGTAAAATTTCTTTTATGAATGTGGGTGCCCTTGAATTTGCAACATAGATGTTCAGAATTGAGCATTCATCTTGGTAGATTTTAACTTCAATGAGTATGAAGTGTCCTTCCTTATTTGATTACTTTAGAATGAAAGTCGATTTTCTTCGATATTAGAATAGCAACACCAGCTTGCTTTTTGGGACCATGTGCTTGGAAAATAGTTTTCTAGCCTTCAACTCTGAGGTAGTGTCTGTCTTTGTGCCTGAGGTGAATTTTCTGTATGCAGCAAAATGTTCGGTCCTGTTTATGTATCCAGTCTTTTAGTCTATGTACTTTTATTGGAGAATTGAGTCTATTGATATTAAGAGATATTAAAGAGAAGTGATTGCTGCTTCCTGTTATTTTTGTTATTAGAGGTAGAGTTAGGTTTGTGTGGCTCTCTCCTTTTTGGTTTGTTAAAAGAAAATTATTTTCTTGCTATTTCTAGTGTGTAGTTTTCCTCCTTTTGTTGGTATTTTCCATTTATTATCCATTGAAGGGCTGGATTTGTGGAAAGATATTGTGTAAATCTGTTTTTTTTTTTCATGGAATATCTTGTTTTTTTTCATCTATGGTAATTGACAGTTTTGCTAGGTATAGTAGCCTCAGTTGGCATTTATGTTCTCTTAGGGTCTGTATGACATCTGCCCAGGATCTTCTGGCTTTCATAGTCTCTGGTGAGAAGTTTGGTCTAATTCTGATGGGTCTGCCTTTATATGCTACTTGACCTTTTCCCCTTACTGCTTTTAATATTCTTTCTTTGTTTTGTGCATTTAGGGTTTTAATTATTATGTGACAGGAGGAATTTCTTTTCTGGTCCAGTCTATTTGGAGTCCTATAGGCTTTTTGTGTGTTCAGGGATATCTCTTTCTTTAGGTTAGAGAAGTTTTCTTCTGTAATTTTGTTGAAGACATTTACTGGCCCTTTAAGCTGGAAATCTTCCCTCTCTTCTATACCTATAATTCTTAGGTTTGGTCTTCTCATTTTGTCCTAGATTTCCTGTAATTTAGGGTTAGGAACTTTTTGTATTTTGCATTTTTTGACTGTTGTGTCAATGTTTTCTATGATATCTTCTGCACCTGAGATTCTCTCTTCTATCTCTTCTATTCTGTTGTTCATGCTTTCATCTATGACTCCTGACTTCTTTCCTTGGCTTTCTATGTCCAGAGTTGTTTCCCTTTGTGATATATTTATTGTTTCTATTTCCATTTTTAGATCCTGGATGGTTTTGTTTAATTCCTTCACCTGTTTGGTTGTGCTTTCCTGTAATTCTTTAAGGGCTTCTACCTGTTTACCTGTGTTCTCTTGTATTTCTTTAAGGGAGTTATTTACGTCCTTCTTGAAGTCCTCTATCAGCATCATGAGCTGTGATTTTAAATCCAAATCTTGCTTTTCAGGTGTACTGGGGTATCCAGGACTTGCTGTTGTAGGAGAACTGGGTTCAGATAGTGCCATGTAGCATCAGATGGTTGGAGCTTGTTCCTGCTGTGGACCTGCAAGCCTGTCTCAGCACCTGTGGGAAACCAGGTCTCCCCTTGCCCAGAGGGCTGTGGCTCAGCCCAGCTCCTGGGTTCAGATGTAGCCCAGAAGGACCCTATGCCAGATGCTCTGCCACTCCTGTGTTCCTTGCGCTCCTGGCCCATACCTGCCTGCACAGTCACTGGAAGAAAAGGGAGGTCTTACCTCCAAACCTGGGAGTCAAGGCACTCCCTGCAGACCAGTTCTCTCTGGCAGGATCGGTGCACAGACTGCTGTGGTGCTGCCCAGCTCCTGGGTGCAGGTGGAGCCCGGACAAACCCTGTCCTAGCTGCTCTGCCACTCCAGTGTTCCCTGAGCTCCTGGCTGTACCTGCCTGCATGGTTGCCAGAGAGAAAATGTGGAAAAAAAATTTTCCAAGCAAATGGTCCCAAGAAACAAGCTGGAGTAGCCATTCTAATAATGAATAAAAGCAACTTTCAACCAAAAGTTATCAAAAAGGATAAGGAAGGTCACTTTATACTCATGAAAGGAAAAATCTAACAAGAAGAACTCTCAATTCTGAACTTCTATGCTCCAAATGCAAGGGCACCCACATTCATAAAAGAAACTTTACTAAAGCTCAAAGCACACATCACATCTCACATAATAGTAGTGGAAGACTTCTACACCCTACTCTTATCAATGGACAGATCATGGAAACACAAACTAAACAGAGACAGTGAAAATAATAGAAGTTATGCACCAAATTGATTTACCAGATATCTAAAGAACATTTCATCCTAAAACAAAAGAATATACCTTTTTCTATGCACCTCATGGTACCTTCTCCAAAATTCATCATATAATTGGTCACAAAACAGACTTCAACAGATACAAGAAGATTGAAATAATCCCGTGCATTCTGTCAGATCACCATGGACTAAGGCTGGTCTCCAATAGCAATAAAAACAACAGCATGCACACATATACGTGGAAACAGGACAATGCCCCCACTCAATGATAGCCAGGCCAAGGAAGAAATAAAGACTTTTTAGAATTTAATGAAAATGAAGCCACAACATACCCAAAATTATGGGACACAATAAAAGCAGTCTTAAGAGGAAAACTCATAGCTCTGAGTACCTCCAAAAAGAAACAGGAGAGAGCATACACTAGCAGCTTAGCAGCATATCTGAAAGCTCTAGAAGAAAAAGAAGCAACTACACCCAAGAGGAGCAGACAGCAGAAAATAATCAAACTCAGGCCTGAAATCAACCAAGCAGAAACACACACACACACAAAAACTATACAAACAAACAACCAAACCAGGAGCTGGTTCTTTGAGAAAATCAACAAGATAGATAAACCCTTAGCCAGAACAACCACGGGGCACAGAGACGGTATCCAAATTAACAAAATCAGAAATGAAAAGGGAGACATAACAGAAACTGAGGAAATCCAAAAATCATCAGATTCAAGTACAAAAGCCTATACTCAACAAAACTGGAAGATCTGGATGAAATGGACAATTTTCTAGACAGATACCAGGTACCAAAGTTAAATCAGTCCCATAACCCCTAAGGAAATAGAAGCAGTAAAAATAGTCTACTAAATAAAAACAGCACAGGACCAAATGGGTTTAGTCCAGAATTCTATCAGACCTTCAGAGAAGACCTAATACCAATACTCTTCAGAGTATTCCACAAAATAGAAACAGAAGGAACACTACCCAATTCATTCTATGAAGTCACAGTTATGCTGAGTATTCTCACTTAGAGATGGAATGGTTTCTGTCTAATCAGGAACTTTTCACAATTTCATTTCATAGAGGACTTCATAGGAGATTTCTTTCTACTATCATGTTCAATGTTCCAAACAAAATTTTAAAACTGGTTGAGTGCATATTACTTTTAGTTTCAGAAGATATCATATATATTTAAGGGGCATTTCACTAGTATAAATTATTTTGATGACAAATAAATCTACTGAGTTGTATATTTTAAAATAAATTTTATTAGTTAATAAAAATAAAAATAAAAAACCACAATAAAGTTCAATACAAACAAAAAAAGAATTTCTGGAATGTGGCTAGCCCAACTTTTTGGGTAGTAAGGAATCTCTGGAAGTGAAGAAAAATGTTCCTTGTGTTTCTCCTTCCTTAGGACCCCTCGCTTCTGCCTGTCCCTCTGTCCCTTATGTTGTAAGGCAGAGAATATGGAGTATAGAGTAAGTCCAGGGCACCCTTTCAAGGGTAAGCAACCAGGAGAAATAATGGATGCTTTCCTGGAGCAACACCTGGAGAATTAGAGCATCAAGAAAAAATGTCTGCAGGATCAGGACCACTCTTTCTGCTGTGAGATTGGATTAGATGCTAGCTATCTCTAATGCACACCAGGAGTTTAAAAACCTGCTAGACATATCACTAAACATACACGGCCATTAGAAAACCAGACATGAATTGTTACTTACTGGAGGCATCAATAGGCAGTAATCACTTCTGACCATGGGAGGTGAAAACGTTATAAAGAGTGTAAAGAAAATACGTTCAGAAAGAGAAAAGTTCATGATTGCTCCCTGAATAATGCATGGGTGTTGACTGTATGGCGAGGCTATGGCGATAAGAAGTGGGTAAAATGGAGTGAGTCAAACTGCAAGAATCTGTGGAAAAGGCGGTGAGGGACCAGAGCGCTACAGGCTGAGCAGGTGAGGCTGGGCAGAGGCCTGTGGAGAGTGAGCGGAGCGGCCTTCAAAGGACATTCAAGGGACCAGGGTAAGAGTTAGTGACTTTTTTTGAGGGGGGGTGGAGAGGGAGAGAACTTAAAGGAAGTAGTTTGGGGGATGGGTGGGTGTTTAAGGAGGATATCACCAGCTGCTGCTACGCTCCTGCAACCCATTGTTCTCACCTATGCTTCTTCCTGCTCTTCAGAGTACTGATCAGATTTCAGCTCGGAAGCCCGCCTCTCCTTTCTGTCATGTCATATAATCCTTCTTATTTTCCGAGTCAGAATGTCAGCAGTCCAAGATGTTCATGTTTGTGGCTTGTAGACATGCTTGTTGCTTCTCTACCTTGATGGAGTGACAGTGCTGTGAGGTCAGGGGTCACACAGAACTGTTTCCTACAGGATTCTCAGAAGTGCAGTGCATTCCAAATGATGCTAGGCATGATGCCCGGAAGATTCAGACAACCAATGATCAGGTGTTGGTGAGGTAGCTTGTAAGGTTAAAAAACACTTGCTGCCAAGTCTGATGACCTGGGTCCAACATGGTAGAAAGAAAGAACTGATTTTCACTCCTTGTCCTCTGACCTACACACACAAACACACACACACACACACACACACACACACGTATGCATATGCACACACAAAGGCATTTGTACACACAAATGTACAGTCACACTAAAATAAAGATGTAACTTTAAAAAAGTAAAAACTGAAGAGCAAAACTGAAATCTAGACAATATTTTTGACAGCTGATATGCTATTCTAAGCTTGAGGTAATAACATCTTAAAAGTAATTTATTGGGAGCCAGACAGAACTGAAAAGATAATCACACGCAATTTCAAAGAGTAGAGAGGGAAGCGAGAGAAAGATTAATTCTGTCATATATCTAATTGCCTCATTGCTTTCTTTCTCTTTGAATAGGACTCTGTGTCTTAGCACTGCCAAAATTAGAGACCACACTTTTCTGAGTAGAATGACATAGATTCCTTTGCTCCAAGAACAGAAATGCCAGGCATGGTGGCAAACACCTTCCATCCCAGCACTCGGGAGACAGTGGGAGAGAAATCTCTGAGTTCCAGGCCAGCCAGAACTACACAGTGAAACTCCATCTCATAGAAAACCAACAGAACAGAACTGAAGGACATGCGGCCAGCAAAGTACTTCATTCCCTCTGTACCAGATGAAGCCCTATCCGGAGTGGATCATGGTATCTACTTTCTGGAAGGAGGAACTGTCCACCTCTATGAAGAAACCTGGCTAGAGAACCGCCATGTCTGTCTGTGCAGTGGGGGAAGTGATAGAGGTATTGTCTACAGGGCAGCTCACTTCTAAAATGAACAGACAAGTATTCTCCAGGTGACAGAATTCAATCACAACCATTGACTTGCTCAAGCCTAAAGCTATATAGTTTTTCTCAGTGCACCTTGCAAGAGACATTGGGGATATGGCCTTTAGTGGGATCTACACTCTGAGACACAGGATATTTAATAGATAAGACATATTTGTTATTTAGTTATTTAGTGTGTGTGTGTGTGTGTGTGTGTGTGTGTGTGTGTGTGTATGCATGCGTGTATGCACCTGTGTTTGCTCACATGAATTCTTGTGCATGTGGATGTCAGATATTGTCAGGAGATAGACTAAGGCTACCAGGCAGCCTCCCTGGAGGTGGCCCACCATTTTTCTAAATTGGGTATGCTTGATGGCAAAGCCCAAAGAGACTCCATCTCAGGACTGTTGCAGCTGATATGCCTTTTCTGTTACTTTTAAATTAATATAATAATCCCTGGGCATTAGCCCACCCTATTGATCATACTTCCTGCAAATCAACATAAAAACCGAACTTTCATGAACTAATGCTGTGTATATCAATTAATGATTCTATAGGATTCCTGTTTTGATTCAAATAATTTTCAGAAGAAAATTTTAAGAGATGGTCTTAGTTGCTTTGCTAGAAAGATGTAATGAAGTTAGTATTTAGATTCTGCCTACTTCTCTTATACCTTAGGCTACATAATAAGAAATACAATGAGCTTTCATAATCACACTAAAAAGAGATATAGACTTGGGACAAATCTGTGTTCAAGGAAAAAACATTTAGATTCAAGGAAAAACATTTAGGTTCAAGGATAAAACCTTGTACTATGTGTACAAGGTGTGTACTATGACAAGGCAAGCCCATGTAAGAACTGTTGCTTTGAACTTACAATGAGCATATTAGAATAAAACACTGCTTTGAACTTAATATCAATATCCTTCCCTAACTCCCATTTTATGTAACATTTTTCTCTGAGGTAATTTTCTAAGAAAGTATAAAAAGGCCAGAGGAAAGAAATTGGTTGGTTGGTTTGGCTTGGGAGGCTCTGCCTCTCCCTCCCTCCCTCCTTCCCTCCTTCCCTCCATCCCTCCATCCATCCATCCATCCATCCATCCATACATACATACATACATACATACATACATACATATGTATATGTCTATTTGTCTGTACGTATATGTGTAGGGAAATGTGTATTTATTTATGCAAGCATACATAAATATACTTGTAGAATTGACTGAGGCAGATGACCAGGCCCAGCTAGAGTTCTGGTGTATGGATGTTTGAATGTACATGGGTTTGTACATATTTGACTGTATAAAGCATTTTGATTCTTTTCCTTTCCTTCCTCTCTGGATCACATAGAGTTAACCAGAAAGATTCCTAGCTGCTTGGACAGAGAAGGGAGCAAAAGCAATAAATCCTTTATCTAATCACCTACTGTTAGCAACAGCGTCAACAGAGCCAGAGGCCTGCAGCTTCTGGCCTCAGTAACTTAGTCAAGATAGATATAGTTATTATAGAAAACAACACTACTCCCTTGCAAGACCCACTCTTGTCCCCAACAAAACTCTTCCCCCTTGGCTGTTTCAGAGGGGACCAAGCCAAAGTTAGACCCCTGGCAAGATATCAACCTTGGTTATTGTTCTTTAGACATCTCTTTGCAGACAGGATCTCTCATTGGTCTAGAATTCACCAAGGAGGGTAGGTTAGCTATCAAGGCCCAGGGATCCATCCATCTCTCCCTGCTCAACACTGAGATTACCCATGCATCACCATGTCTGACTTTTATTTTTTATATTTTGCTTTCTTTTTTATTAGATATTTTCTTTATTTGCATTTAAAATGTTATCCCCTTTCCTGGTCTCCCCTCTGGAAAACCACCTATCCCATCCCCCCTCCTCCTGCTTCTATGAGGGTGTTCCCCCACCCACCCACCCACCTAGTCCTGCTTCCCTGTCCTGGCATTCGCCTACACTGGGGCATCCAGCCTTCACAGGACCAAGGGCCTCTCCTCCCATTGATGTCAGACAAGGCTGTCCTCTCCTATATATGTGGCTAGAGCCCTCCATGTGTACTCTTTGGTTGGTGGTTTAGTCCCTGGGAACTCTGGGGTGGGGGGTAGTTGATATTGTCGTTCCTCCTATGGGGCTGCAAACTCCTTCAGCTCCTTCAATCTTTTCTCTAACTCCTCCATTGGGGAGTTGAAGTCTCCCACTATTATCGTATGTGGTGCAATGTGTGATTTGAGCTTCAGTAAGGTTTCTTTTATGAATGTGGGTGCCCTTGAATTTGGAGCATAGATATTCAGATTGAGAGTTCATCTTGGTATATTTTTCCTTTGATGAGTACGAAGGGTCCTTCCTTATCCTTTTTAATATCTTTAGATTGAAAGTTGCTTTTATGCATTATTAGAATGGCTACTCCAGCTTGTATCTTCAGACCATTTGCTTCAAAAATTGTTTTCCAGTCTTTTACTCTGATTTAATGTCTGTCTTTGTCACTGATGTGTGTTGCCTATATGCAGCAAGATGTTGGGTCCTGTTCACGTATCCAGTCTTTTAGTCTATGCCTTTTTATTGGGAAACTGAGTCCATTGATATTAAGAGATATTATTAAGAAATAGTGATTGTTGCTTCCTGTTATTTTTGTTGTTAGAGGTAGAATAATGTTTATGTGGCTATCTTCTTTTTGGTTTCTTAAAAAAGATTATTTTCAAGCCTTCTGGTCACCATTTGCACCAGGGAGCCAGGCAGCTCCACAGCTTTCTGTGTACAGCCTGACAGAAGAGAGTGATCTCCCAGCAGAGTTTTCACTTCTGAGCTTAGAGGTGAGATCTCCACTTTCTCTCAAATATCTGTCTGGAAAGGAATGGCTAGGAACACAGGGGGCATAGGATCAGTGGAGCATCTGGGACAGGAGCCTTCCAGTCACCATTTGTACCTAGGAGCTGAGTGGCTACCCAGCTATCTGCGCACAGACCCTGCCAGAAGAGAGTTGGTCTCCCAGGAGTATGAACACAGGTTTACAGGCTCATAGGAGGGACAAGCTCCAGCCAGAGAAAGCAAGACCAACTAACACCAGAGATAACCAGATGGCAAAAGGCAAGGGCAAGAACCCTACCAACAGAAGCCAAGTCTACCTGGAAACATTGGAACCCAGTTCTCCCACCACAGCAAGTCCTGGATACCCCAACACACCAGAAAAACAAGAGTTTGATTTAAAATCACTTCTCATGATGATGATAAAGGACATTAAGAAGAACATAATTAACTCCCTTAAAGAAATTCAGGAGAACAACACAGGTAAATAGGTAGAAGTTCTTAAAGAATTACAGCAAAACAAAACCAAATAGGTGAAGGAACTGAACAAAACCATCCAGGATCTAAAAATGAAAGTTGAAACAATAAAGAAATCACAAAAGGAGACAACATTGAAGGTAGAAAACCTAGGAAAGAAATCAGGAGTCACAGATCTAAGCATCAACAACAGAATACAAGAGATAGAAGAGAGAATCTCAGATGCAGAAGATACCATAGAAAACAGTGACACAACAGTCAAAGAAAATGCAAAATGCAAAAAGCTACTGACCCAAAGCATCCAGGAAATCCAGGACACAATGAGATGACCAAACCCAAGGATAATAGGTATAAAAGAGAGCAAAGACTCCCAACTTAAAGGGCCAGTAAGTATCATCAACAAAATTATAGAAGAAAACTTCCATAAACTAAAAAAAAGGGGATGCACAAGAACATAAAAGAAGTCTACAGAACTCTAAATAGACTGGAAGAGAAAAGAAATTCCTCCTGTCACACACTAATCAAAACACTGAATGCACAAAGCAAAGAAAGAATATTAAAAGCAGTAAGGGTAAAAGGTCAAGTACCATATAAAGGCAGACCCATCAGAATTACACCAGACTTCTCACCAGAGACTACGAAAGCCAGAAGATCCTGGGCAGATGCAATACAGACCCTAAGAGAACATAATTACCAGCCCAGGCTATTATACCCAGCAAAACTCTCAATTACCATAGATGGAGAAACCAAAATATTCCATGACAAAAACAAATTTACACAATATCTTTCCACAATTCCTGCCCTCCAAATGATAATAAATGGAAAACCCCAACACAAAGAGGAAAACTACACACTAGAAAAGCAAGATAGTAATCTTCCATTACCAAACCAATAAGACAGCCACATAAACGTAACTCCACCTTTAACAATAATAATAGCAGAAAGCAACAATCACTTTTCCTTAATATCTCTTAATATCAATGGACTCAATTCCCCAATAAAAACACATAGGCTAACAAACTGGATACATAAAAAGGACCCATGATTTTGCTGTATACATGAAACCCATCTCAGTGACAAAAACAGAAAGTAAAAGGCTGGAAAACAATTTTCCAAGTAAATGGTCCCAAGAAACAAGCTGGAGTAGCCATTCTAATATCGACTAAAATTAACTTTCAACCTAAAGTTATTAAAAAAGGTAAGGAAGGATACTTCATAGTCATCAAAGGAAAAATATACCATGAAGAACTCTCAATCTTGAATATCTATTCTCCAAATGCAAGGGCACCCACACTCATAAAAGAAACTTTATTGAAGCTGAAAGCACACATTATACCTCATACAATAATAGTGAGAGACTTCAACACCCCACTTTCATCAATGGACAGATCATGGAAAGAGAAAATAAACAGAGAAACAGTGAAACAAACAGAAGCTATGAATCAAATGGATTTAACAGATAGCTATAGAACATTTTATCCTAAAACAAAAGAATGTACCTTTTTTTCAGCTCCTCATGGTACAAAAACAGGTCTCAAAACAGTCACAAAACAAGTCTCAAGAGATACAAGAAGATTGAAATCATCCCATGCATCCTATAAGATCGCAGATTAAGGCTGATCTTCAGTAACATCAAAAATAATAGAAAGTCCACATATACATGGAAGCTGAACAACACTCTACTCAATGATAACTTGGTCAAGGAAGAAATAAAGAAAAATTAAAGACTTTTTAGAAGTTAATGAAAACGAAGCCACAATATACCCAAACCTATCTGACACAATGTGAGTAGTCCTAAGAGGAAAATTCATAGCTCTGAGTGCCTGTAAAAATAAATTGATGAGAGCCTACACTAGCACCTTGACAGCGAGCACATCTGAAAGCTCTAGAACAAAAAGAAGCAAATATTCCCAAAAGGAATAGAAGGCAGGAAATCATCAAACTCAAGGCTGAAACCAACCAAGTTGAAACAGAAAGAACTATACATGGACTCAACCAAACCAGAAGCTGTATCTTTGAGAAAATCAACAATATAGATAAACCCTTAGCCAGACTAACCAAGGGGTACAAATACAGTATCCAAATTGGCAAAATCAGAAATGAAAAGGGAATTATAACAGGGAAACAACAGAAACTGAGGAAATAAAAAGTCATCAAATCCTACTACAAAAACCTTTATTCAACAAAACTGGTAAATCTGGATGAAATGGACAATTTCCTAGCCAGATACCAAAGTTAAATCAGGATCAGATAAACGATCTAAACAGTTCAATGACCCCTAATAAAATAGAAGCAATCATTAATAGTCTTCCAACCAAAAAAGCTCAGATCTCTATGAGACCTTCAAAGAAGACCTAATACCAATACTCTCCAAACTTTTGCACAACATAGAAACAGAAGGAACCCTACCCAATTTCATTCTATGAAGCCACAATTATTCTGATTTCTAAACCATAGAAAGACCCAACAAAGTATGAGAAGTTCAGACCAACTTCATGTATGAATATTGGCGCAAAAAATTTATAAAATTCTTGCAAACCAAATCCAAGAACACATCAAAATGATCATCCACCATGATCAAGTAGGCTTCATCCCAGGGATACAAGGACAGTTCAATATACAGAAATCTATCAACATTATCCACTATGTAAACAAAGAAAAAACCCACATGATCATTTCTCTAGATGCAGAGAAAGTATTTAACAAAATCTACGACCCCTTCATGATAAAAGTCTTGGAAAGATCAGGAATTTAAGGCCAATACCTAAACATAGTAAAACCAATATACAACAAACCAGTAGCCAACATCAAACTAAATGGAGAGAAACTTGAAGTAATTCCACTGATATCAGGGACTAGGCAAGGGTGTCCATTCTTTCCATACCTATTCAATATAGTACTCAAATCCTAGCCAGAACAATTAGACAACAAAAAGAGGTCAAAAGAAAACAAATTGGAAATGAAGAAGTCAAAATATCGTTATTGGCAGATGATATGAGAGTATACTTAAGTGATCCCCAAAATCCCACCAGAGAACTCCTAAACCTGATAAACAACTTCAGTAAAGTGGCTAGATATAAAATTAATACAAACAAATCAGTGGCCTTCCTCTACTCAAAAGATAAACAGGCTGAGAAAGAAATTAGAGAAACAACTCCCTTCACAATAGTCACAAATAATATAAAATGCCTTGCTGTGACTCTAACTAAACAAATGAAAGATCTGTATGACAAGAACTTCAAGTCTCTGAAGAAAGAAATCAAAGAAGATCTCAGAAGATGGAAAGATCTCCCATGCTCATGGATTGGCAGGATTAATATAGTAAAAATGACCATCTTGCCAAAAGCAATCTACAGATTCAGTGCAATCCCCATCAAAATTCCCTCCCAATTCTTCATAGAGCTAGAAAGAGCAATTTTCAAATTCATCTGGAATAACGAAAAACCCAGGATAGTGAAAACTATGCTCAACAATAAAAGAACTGGCAGAATCACCATCCCTGACCTCAAGATGTACTACAGAGCAATTGTAATAAAAACTGCATAGCATTGGTACAGTGACAGGCAAGTAGATCAATGGAATAGAATTGAAGACCCAGAAAAGAAACCACACACCTATGGTCACTTGATCTTTGACAAAGGGGCTAAAACCATCCAGTAGGAAAAAGACAGTATTTTCAATAAATGGTGCTGGTTCAACTGGCAGTTAGCATGTAGAAAAATGCAAATCAATCCATTTTTTATCCCCTTGTACAAAGCTCAAATCCTAGTAGATCAAGGACCTCCACATAAAACCAGATACAACGAAACTAATAGAAAAGTAACTGGGGAAGACCCTCGAGCACAGGGCATAGGGGGAAAGTTCCTGAACAGAACACCAATAGCTTATGSTCTAAGATCAAGAATTGACAAATGGGACCTCATTACATTGCAAAGCTTCTGTAAGTCAAAGGACACTGTCAATAGGACAAAATGGCAACCAACAGATTGGGAAAAGATCTTTACCAATCCTACATCCAATAGAGGGCTAATATCCAATGTACAAAGAACTCAAGAAAGACTTCAGAGAACCAAATAACCCTATTGAAAAATGGGGCAAAGAGCTAAACAAAAAATTCTCAACTGAGAATTATTGAATGCCTGAGACACACCTAAAGAAATATTCAATATCTTAGTCATCAGGGAAATGCAAATCAAAACAACCTTGAGTTTCCACCTCACACCAGTCAGAATGGCTAAGATCAAAAACTCAGGTGACAGCAGATGCTGGCAAGGATGTGGAGAAAGAGGAATCCTTCTCCACTGATGGTGGAATTGCATGCTGGTAAAACCACTGTGGAAATAAGTTTGGCCATACATCAGAAAATTTGACATAGTATTACCTGAGGACCCAGCTATACCACTCCTGGGTATATACCCAGAAGATGCTCCAACATGTAATAAGGACACATATTCTACTATGTTCATAGCAACCTTATTTATAATAGCTAGGAGCTGGAAAGAACCCAGATGTCCCTCAACAGAGGAATGGATACAAAAAATGTGGTACATTTACACAATGGAATACTACTCAGCTATTAAAAATAATGAATTTCTGAAATTCCTAGGCAAATGGGTGGACCTGAAAATATCATCCTGAGTGAGGTAATCCAATCACAAAAGAAACACATGGTATGTACTCACTGATAAGTAGATATTAGCACAGAAACTTGGAATACCCAAGATACTATTCACAGACCAAATGAAGCTCAAGAAGAAGGTGGAACAAAGTATGGATCCTTTGGTCTTTCTTAGAAGAGGGGACAAAACACCCACAGGAGGAGATCCAGAGACAAAGTGTGGAGCAGAGACTGAATGAAAGACCATCCTGAGACTCCCCCATCTGAGGTTCCATCCCATATACAGTCACCAAACCCAGACCATATTGTGGATAGGTAACAAGTGTTTGCTAACAGGAGTCTGATACAGCTGTCTCCTGAAAAGCTCTGCCAGTACCTGACAAATACAGAGGTGTGTTCTCTCAGCCAACCATTAGACTAAGCACAAGGCCCCCAATGGAGGAGTTAGAGAAAGGACCCAAGGAGCTGAAGGAGCTTGCAGCCCCACAGGAGGAAGAACAATTTGAACCAACCAGTACTTCAGAGCTTCCAGGGACTAAACTACCAACCAAAGAGTACACATGGAGGGACCCATGGCTCCAGCTGCATATGTAGTAGAGGATGGCCTCATTGGACATCAAAGGGAGGAGAGGCCCTTGGTCCGGAGAAGGTTTGATGTGCCAGTATAGGGGAAAATCAGGAAAGGGAATTGGGAGTAGGTGGGTTGGTGAGCAGAGGGGAGGATAGATGGGATGGGTGTTTTCAGAGGGGAAACCAGGAAAGGGGATAGCATTTGAAATGTAAATAAAGAAAATATCCAATAAAAAATAAAATAAAATGAAATAAATTTCTATACACTTTTCAAAAAAAAGAAGATTATTTTCTTGCCTTTTCTAGGGTGTAGTTTCTCTGCTTGTGTTGGAGTTTTCCGTGTATTATCCTTTGTAGGACTGGATTTGTGGAAAGATATTGTGTAAATTTGGTTTTATCATGGAATACCTTGGTTTCTCCATTTATGGTAAGTGGGAGTTTTACTGGGTATAATAGTCTGGGTTGGTAATTGTGTTCTCTTAGGGTCTGTATAGTATCTGCCCAGAATCTTCTAGTTTTCATAGTCTCTGGTGAGAAGTCTGGTGTAATTCTGATAGGTCTGCCTTTATATGGTACTTGACCTTTTCCCCTTACTGCTTTTAATATTCTTTCTTTGCTTTGTGCATTCAATGTTTCGATTAGTGTGTGACAGGAGGAATTTCTTTTCTGGTCCAGATTATTTGGAATTCTGTAGACTTCTTGTATGTTCATGGGCATCTCTTTCTTTAAGTTATGGAAGTTTTCTTCTATAATTTTGTTGAAGATATTTGCTGGCCCTCTAAGTTGGGGATCTTCACTCTCTTCTATACCTATTATCCTTAGGTTTGGTCATCTCATTGTGTCCTGGATTTCCTGAATGTTTTGGGTCAGGAGCTTTTTGAATTTTGCATTTTCTTTGACTGTTCTGTCAATGTTTTCTATGGAATCTTCTACACCTGAGATTCTCTCTTCTATTTCTTGTATTCTGTTGGTGATGCTTGCATCTATGACTCCTGACGTCTAGCCTAGGTTTTCTAACTCCAGAGTTGTCTCCCTTTGTGATTTCTGTATTGTTTCTATTTCTATTTTTAGATCCTGAATGGTTTTATTCAATTCCTTCACCTGTTTGGTTCTGTTTTCCTGTAATTCTTTAGGGGATATTTGTGTTTCCTTTTTAAGGACTTCAAGCTGTTTACCTGTGTTCTCCTGTGTTTATTAAGGGAGTTATTTATATCCTTCTTAAAGTCCTGTATCATCATCATGAGATGTGACTTTAAATCAGAGTCTTGCTTTTCTGGTGTCTTGGGGTGTTCAGGGCTCACTGTGGTGGGAGAACTGGGTTCTGATGATGCCAAGTAGCCTTAGTTTCTGTTGCTTATGTTCTTGCCCTTGCCTCTTGCCATCTTGTTATCTCTGGTGTTAGCTGGTCTTGCTGTTTCTGACTGTGGCTTGTCCTGCCTATGGGCCTGTGATCTTAGGTGTGCCGGCCCTCCTGGGGGAGACCAGCTCTCTCTTGGGTGGGGTTTGTGTGCAGAGGGCTGTGGAGCAGCCTTAGCTCCTGGGATGCAGATGCAGTCTGGGAGGATTCTCTCCTCAGGTGCTCCACTGTTCCTGTTCCCTGTGCACTCCTGGATGGTCCTGCTTTGGACAGTTATTGGAAAGAAAGTGTTGATCTCTACTCTGAGCTTAGGAAGGAGCACCCTCCTGGGAGACCAGCTCTTTCTTGACAGAATCTGTGGGCAGAGGGCTGTGAAGTAGCCTTAGCTTCCATGTGCCTGTCTGACTGTTTTATAAAAATGTAGGTTCTGGGATGGGACTCAGGTTTTTGTGCTTGCAAAACAAGCTTTTTACCGACTGAACCATTTTCCCGGCTCAGTGACCTGGGCCTGTCACTGATTTGCCATTCTCTCAATTTCTGCTCCATCTTTATTCCTGTACATCTTGTAAGCAGGACAAATTGTGAGTGAACGGTTTTATTAATTGGTTGGTGTCCTTATCCCTCCATTGGAATTCTTGGCTTATTACAGGAGGTGACTGGTTCAGGTTTCATAGGAGCTAGGGTCACCCTCATAGATTCCTGGGAATTTCCCTTGTCCTGTTTGTATCAGAGATGCAGTCTCCCCCACCAATCCCAGTTCTCTCTCTCAGGTCTATCTGCCTCCATCCTCCCCACACTTGATCCCTCCTGTGCCACTCTGTACTCCATCTCCCACCTAGTTCCAAATGTTCAGCATCCTTAGTCATCAGGGAAATGAAAAAATGACTCTGAGATTTTACCTTAAACTAGTCAGAATGGCTAAGATCAAAAACCCAAGGGAGACCTTTRCACATGCTGGCAAGGATGTGGAGCAAGAAGAAGACTTCTCCATTACTGATGGGAGTGCAAACTTGTACAACCACTTTGGAAAACAATTTGGCAGTTTCTCAGAAAATTGGGAATAGTTCYACCTCAAGACTCTGCTATACTACTCTTGGGCGTGTACCCCAAAGATGCTCCACCTCACCACAAGGACACTTGCTCAGCTGTGTTCATAGACGMTTTATTCATAATAGCAAGAATTGAGAAACAACCTAGATGTCCCTCAACTGAAGAATGGATTAAAAAAGTAATACATTTACACAATGGAGTGTACTACTCAGCTATTAAAAACAAGGATATCATGAAATTTCCAGGCAAATGGATGAAAGTAGAAAATATCACCCTGAGTGGGGTAAGCCACACCCAGAAACACATACTCATGGTGTGTGCTCCCATATAAGTGGACATTAGCCATAAAGTACAGGATAACCATACTACAGTGCACAAATCCAAAGAAGCCAAGGAGCAAGGAAGACTCAAGGATGCTTGAAACTCACCAAGAAAGGGTTTAACAGAATAGACATTGGGGATGGATGCAGAGACAGATTTTAAGGTAAGAACAATATTTCAAGAAGACTYAACCCATATAAATACAAAAGCGYGTCAAATCTCAGGAGCTTCTGGAGCAGTGTCACCGTCAGTCCCAGGAGGACAGATGACACAGCCAGGGTGTAAGTGCAGAGCTGAGAGGCAGGAGAGCTGTAGCTGGAAGCTYCCACGAACCTGGGAAGACAATATTTCTTTCAAGCCCAACAGTAAGAAGAAAGTACAGCTGACAGCTCCCAGACAGTCGAGMGTGTCTCTTACTGCAGGGAAAGTTAAGAARYAATCCAACTCAGGACCGAAGTCAGTAAAATACGAACTAACRTAAAACCCAACTTTCTTAACCTCACTCTGCCAGTCCCACAAKCCTCTCCAGGCTCAACTCCTGGCTACGCATGGGCCGAGTCCCAASATGGTCACACAGAAGGTGCTGTGGTGTGCTGTGGTCAGCTCATGTGGAGGCACTGATGGACATGCAGAACTTCCCAATTCCGGGTTCAGTTGATGGCTTAAAGTTGGCACAATGGGAGAATTTACACCACAGAAAACAAAGACTACAAGCCAGGACTTTCGCCCTGCAAGAGCTGGTTTTTTAGAACATCTCAGGATTCTTCTGTCTTGGCATGCTTTGTGTAAGAAAAGATGTGATGACCGTCTGCTTCCAGATGGCCTCCTGGACTTTGTAGTGTGGCCTCCAAATGGTCTCGATCAAGACTTTCATAGCGTTCACAGTAGTTACAGGAGGACATTTACTGTGTGGAATCCAAGGAGATATACCTATTAAAACAAATCCCTTAGTGCTGGATTGACACATTTCTCATGAAGGATCCGACTTGTCAGAGCCCCAGAGCTCTGGTGCAGTATGCTACAGAGAAAGATGTACAGCTCTGGGGGCCACAGCTTCACATCCGGATCGATACTTCCTGTTTGCCCTTGTCAATGCTTTAGCTTCCCCTAACTCCATCTTTATTAGGAATATTGATGATCTAAACCTGTGATGACTCCCCTTCCTAATATCTTCAATAACAGTTACCTTCATGTCCTTCAATGAACCTCTTCTGGGGACCAGATGTCACTGTCTAGGTGTATTTGTCTGTT
>BDUI01001794.1:100430-116766 GCA_002335545.1 Apodemus speciosus
CCAACCAACCAACCAACCAACCAACCAACCAACCAACCAACCAACCAACCACAGTCCTGGAGAAGAACCAGCAGGTGAGCCATTCCCAATAGGCATTTCCATTGTTCATTCTGGGTTATAAAAATTGCCCATGGTGGGAAAGAGACGCTGGAAGGCCGTGTAAGGAGTGAACTCTGAATTCTTCCTGGGACTCTCAATCAGTGACTGTAATTAACAGGTAAGTCCTGTTAAAGCAGGTRTTTGCGTGTCACTTCTGCTGAATTATAACCATCAGCTTGAAGCTACKTTTATTCTATCAGGTGACTTCAGTTGTCCACTGGGTGTTGTAAGCACCTGATGTGTCTTGCTGTCTGCTATTTGCTACTCATCTCTCACTCATTCATTCATTCGTTCATTTGTTCATTCTTTTTTTTTTTTTTAACTTCTGTTTGCTATGTTCTTAATAAAAATCTCCCATTTGGATCATCTTCCAATGAGAAAGCATATCTCTTTTAGTTACTTTCGTTGGAGCCATGACAAAACAGCCAACAAAAATGAGTCCAGAAGGAAAGGGTTTATTTTGACTCCGCACTTTGAGGAGGAGGAGCTTGGACCAGCTGGTCACGCTGCGCCTACAGTCAGAGGCAGGGGGCGGGTCACACTGCGCCTACAGTCAGAGGCGGGGGCGGTGGATGCTGCGCCCAGCTCCGCCTCCCTTGGTCCAGAGCCCCAGACCTTGGGATGGTACGGAGCACTGTGGGTGAAGGAGGTGCGTCCCCCCACCTCAGCCAGCCTGCTCTAGGTAATCCCTCACAGGCATGCCCAGACACGCATTTCCTAGTGTCCCGGTCATCTTTAACTTGTCAACTTGACACAGCGYAGAGGAAAGTATCTCTCCACCTTCCTAATGCTGCCACCGGTTACTACAGCTCCTCAGGGTGTGTTGACCCCAACCATAAAATTGCTTTTGTGGCTACCTCTTAACTGTCATTTTGATACTGTTACGAATCGGAATGTAAAGATCTGATAGGAAGGGTATCTGATGTGTGACCCTCGTGAGAAGGTCTTTTGTCCCTCAAATGGGTCTAGACCCACGGATTGAGAACTACCGCTCTAGGTCATCTAAATCTGTGGGCGTGTCTGTGGGAGCATTGCCTTAACCGTTCGCTGATTTGGGAGGGGCTAACCCGCCGCGGGCAGGTGGCCTTGGGCTGTGTAGGAAAGCTAGCTGAGATGAGCCTGTGGGGAGGCCGGCTAGCAGGGTTCCTCTGTGGTACTGCTCTGTCCCTGTCCCTGCTTCCCTCACTGATGGCCTGCGGCCTGCAACCGTAAGCCAAACAAGTCCTTTCCTCCTGTAATCTGTGCTTGGTTAGTGTTTTTATTCTCAGAGAAAATTAATCCGATTGACGGCCACATTTGCTCTACTTTACAACAAACTAGAGAAATGAAAATGAATTTACCAGGGACACAAGTGAAAATGCGTTTCCTCATCTACAGCTCAGTCATAACCTTTAAAATTATTTGAACATTTTATTCATATGTAGATATGTGCATGTTCATGCATCTGAGTCCAAGCTGCYCATTGAGGGCACCAAATCCCCTGGAGCTGGAGTGACACGGSTGTGTATGGGKGCTYCTAACTGCTGAGCCATCTCTTCAGCAACCTCAGTGAAAAACGTTTTAATGTGACTTTTCTGAGAGCAACTTGGCAGTGGTCTCTGTTGTAAAATTTGAGTGGTGGTGATTACGATAGCACCAGCAGTTAGTTACTGGACACCGTCTAAGAATTCTGCATGTTAGATGGGGCTTGCGGTACATCCCTAATAACCCCAGCAATAGGCAGGTAGAGGCAGGAGGATCAGAAGTTCAAGGCCACACAGCGAGCTCAGAGTCGGCCTGGGCTACAGATCGGGGAGGCGGGGCGGGGGGGGGGGGGAACAAAACAGCAATAAACAACTCTGCATGTATTATTTTCTTATATTTGCCTTNGTGTCTGGGGAGGTTCTTTGCTCCACTGTTTCCCAGAATGTCTTCTTTTTTTCCCCTCAGTTCTTTTATTAGTTCTTTGAGAATTTCATAGAGTGTGTTCTGATAATGTTCACCCTCTAGTCCTCCCAGATCCATCCTCCTTTGCATACCCAGCCACCTTTATGCCCTCTTTTCTCTTTTTCTCCCTCTTTTCTTTTCTAAACCAGTTAAGGACAGTTTATGCTGCCCAAATTCTCAGAATGTCTCTTGGATCACCAGACCCATGAGCTAATATTCTAATCCCATATCAGAAACTTCCAGTTTCTTTGGGAAGTTAGTTATGTCAAATGATGCTTTGCTGGGGCACACAGGTCAAAGGATGTTTTGCTAGAGCATACTCAGAAAAGAACATTTTCCTGAAGCAGACGCAGGTGAAATAATGCTTTGGTACAGAAAACACATGAAAAGATGCTTGATGGAGGAAATACAACTCCACAGACAGTCGGAGACGAGCACTGATCTTTGGTTCAATTTGCTCCACCTCTCTATTCTTCGCTAACTACACACATGTGTTRATTTGCCTTACATAGATAGCATGGCTGGTGGGAATGTAAGCTGGTACAACCACTTTAGAAAAAAATGGGACGGTTCCTCAGAAAATTAGAAATAGTTCTACCTGAAGACCCAGCTATATCACTATTGGGCATATACCCAAAAGATGCTCCAATATATAACAAGGGCACATGCTCCACTATGAYCATAGAAGCCTTAGTTATAAGAGGCAGAGGCTTGAAACAATACAGATATTCCTCAATGGAAGAATGGATATAGCAAATATAGTATATTTACACAATGGAGTACTACTCAGCTATTAATAATGCCATGAATATTGCAGGCAAATGGATGGAACTAGTGAGGTAATGCAAACCGCAAAGGACACACATTGTATGTACTCATTGAAAAGTAGATATTAGCCCAACCAGTTCAGAATGTTCACAATATAACTCACACATTAAATGAAGCCTAACAAGAAGGAAGACGAAAGTGTGGATTCTTCAATCCTACTTAGAAGGGGACCAAAATAATCACTGGAGATAGAGGGAGGGAGGGACATGGGAAGGAGAAAGGATGGGAGGGAAAAAAGGGGAGGGCAAGATCAGATATGGGAAGAGGTAAGAGAGAAGTCCATAGAGTCAGGAGAATGAGTAGAAATATGTACCAGTGGGTGCTTCAGAGCTAGGGGAACCACGAGAAAGTCCCAGATGCCAGGGAAGCAAGAGGTTTCCAGGACCCAAGGGGATGACATTAGGTGAAATACCCAACAGAGGGGAGAGAGAACCTGCAGAGACCATCTCCAGTAGACAGGCATGGCCCCAAGTGGAGGGATGGGGCTACCCACCCATCTTAAAATTTTTAATCCAGAATTGTTCCTGTCTAAAGGAAACACAGGGACAAAAAATGGAACAGAGACTGAAGGAAAGGCCATCCAAACTCAGGCACTATGGCTGATGCCAAGAAATGCTCCCAGACAGGAGCCTAGTAGAGCTATTCTCTGAGAGGCTCTGCCAGGAAYTGACTAAGATAGATGCAGATACAGCCAGCCATTGGACTGAGCCTGAGGACCCAAATGGAAGAGTTAGGGGAAGGACAGAAGGAGCTGAAATGGGATTGGAACTCCATAGGAAGAACAACAATATCAACTAACTGGAACCCTCAGAGTTCCCAGGGACTAAACCACCAAAGAGCATACATGGATGCGTCCATGGATTCAGCTACATATGTAGCAGAGGATTGCCTTATCTGGCATCAATGGGAGGCCCTTGGTCCTGTGGATTGTTGTTGCCCCAGTATAGAGGGTTGTTCGAGGGTTAAGGTAAGGGATGTGGCTGGGTGAGGGCAAAGGGAGGGTGGATGGGATGGATTCTCGCATAGGGGAGACTGGGAAGGAGGACAACATTTAAAATGTAAATAAATAAAATAACCAATTATTTTTAAAAAGTTGGTTGCAAAATATTTATTCCTATACCCATAGGCATGGACATTGTTACAATATTCATTCTTCTCTCTGAGCATCTCTGCACAGCATCACAAAGATGTATTGTCAGGGAACCTGTGCACAAAACCTGATGTTTCTGAGATGTATTGGTCTGCACAGTACATTTTTCCTGTACTGGCTACTGACCAGTGTTTCACAGCAAAACTCAACTGCAGAAATCTTCAAGTTCTTCAGGTGTAGGGAATCTCTAATCTTTGACTTCCCAGGTGTTTCAGGCATATGCTTGTATATAATAGGCACCAGTAAATATAAGGTAGAATAATTTTTGATTGCCATCATGAATGATTTGTGCTAAGAATAAATTTCCTAATTCCAGTTGTGAGATTTATTTGTTGTCAATTCAAGTTTAAGTAATTTTAAATCTCTCTTTCTAGGGCATGTTTTCCACATCTAGAAGGTTGTGAAGTTATAATAGTTATNAGCGAGCTCAGAGTCGGCCTGGGCTACAGATCGGGGGGGGGGGGGGGGGGGGGGGGCGAACAAAACAGCAATAAACAACTCTGCATGTATTATTTTCTTATATTTGCCTTCACAAAAATCCTGAGAGTGGTGGTGGTTATTCCTGCTTTCTCTACTTAGCAGAATGGAAAACTCAAGCACAGAACTATGAAGTAATATCCCTAGATGACACAGCCAGCGCCAACTCCGGCTGTGGATCCTCGGGCTCCAGGCTGACATGCCTGAGCCCCTTCCAGTCTCCGCTCACCCGGAGACCGGGGGTTTATGGAGTAGAGAGCCTGGACGAGGCACTGGGGATGGAGGGCGCACTCCACCTTGGCTAGATCCTCAGGACTGTACTACATCCGCTCTCCTGCAACTACACCGCAGGGTACCAGGCTCTGTCACTACTGCGATCTGTCTCCACTTTTCTTCAAACGCAGGCTCCCTGGAGGGAGGAGGCGGAAGAGAGAAGGCCGCCCCCTTCTTTTCCTCCAATGTCCCACCTCCCGCCCGCAGCTTCCGACCAACTCTGCGCAGCCGCAGTCCTTGCAGCTCCAGCTCTGCAGTGCCTGCAAGGGTCTGATTGGGGAGGGTGAGTCCTTAGAGGGACCCCGTGGGCGGGAAGGGGGCGGGAGATTGGGCTGGGGGCGTGGGCAGTGATCSGGAGGTGCATTCACGAGTGACTGTGCATGCATGTGCATGTGTGCTTCTGGGCTGGGCGGGTTCACAGTACAGTTACTGTAGATCTGGGGTATGGGGATGGAGAAGACCGCGGGGAGGGGCGTCTAATCAGGTTGTGTCCTCTTTTCTGCTAACCTGATCCTTTCCTTGGTGCGTGAACCTCGAACACAAATTTCAGCAACCAGGAAGAAGGGATCCTGCAGGGAACTTACACTCAGGCTTCCGTGTTCCTTCGTGGCTCTGCACGTGCACATTGTCTCTCCGTCCTCTAAGGGAGGTCCCCAGTTTCTCTGTTGGGCTCACTACACCTGAGAATTTGGTTGCATGTGTGCATTGTGTCTGTCTTGAGCTGTCTTGCGTGTCTTGCAACACACCAGGAGCAGGGGTTATGAAGTCCCACAGGTGCGGTGCTTAAAGGTCCCTACTCTCCCGGGCTCTGAGGCTGTGACGCAGACCCTTGCCCATCTGTGCAATAGAGCCATGGCTGTAATTACTAAGTAGGGCCCGCAGTCAGAACGTTCACGCCGGAAACAGTGCTCTGCTATTGCTGTCATCGGCGTCATCTTCATCACCGTCACTGTTGCGACGATTTCCCTCGCTCTCGCCTACTCTCATCCTTTCCGCTGCACCTCCTTTGCAGGTCATACGTTTTCCAGTTCACCAAGAGGCCCACAGCTAGTGAGCCCGGAATCCCCCAGCTCCCTCTCTTCCTCTTCCCTTCCACTTGCAGGATCTTCTAATCTCCCCCTCTCCCCAGGTCTCCCCACGTGCCACTGACGCCTACCTGCCTTTTCTTAGTTATTTTTTATAGTAACACTTATTTGTATGGGACACAGAATTCAGAGGACAACTCGTGCAAGTTGGTTTTCTTAGGAATTGAACTCCTACGGTCAGGCTTGGCGGCAAGTGCCACCCTCCCTACCCCACACCTGCAGTTTTCCACTCTCGCTTCTGTTTCTCAGCCCATACCCATAATAACTGTGGTTCATGTAGAAAGTAAAGCAATAAAAACCCAGTTCTAAGGATACTCTAATACTTTTTCCCATCAATGTGTGTGTGGGCTCTTGTGAGCATGCGAGCACACACACACACACACACACACACACACACACACACTTTTGTATCTCAATTTAGTTTCAAAATTCACTATGTAGGTGAGGATGGTCTTGGCCTCCTAAGTGCTGGGCTGCTGGGCTGCGTCCTGGTGCTGGGCTTGCCAAGCAGTGCTGGGACAGAGTTCAAGGTCTGCACTCTACCACCCGGCTGTTCCTAGCCCTGTTATCGGTCTACGCCGACAGTCTTGCCTTTTTACACCCCACCCGGCACATACCCCAACTCTCCCAACGCAAATCACCAGCCTCAGGGTCTACCGTAGGCCTGATACTGCTCTTTGTCTCACGGAATGTTTCCTTTTAAACATTTGAAATACTGAGGGTTGTAAACTGCAGGCTCTGCCTAGAAGACAAGAGACCCTGAGTGGGTAATATGAGGAGGAGGAGGGGTGGAATGCAGGCAGAAGGGCATGAGTTAGAAAGATGTTGCAAAGATATTTTTCTAGTTTTAAATTTTTTAATATTTTTTTTAATGGTGGATAAGTGGATCCAACTTTCTGGGAACTGAAGCAGTAAGAACCATGACATAAGCTAACCAACCAACTAACTAAATGTTAGTAGTAATTGCAAAGGCCTAAGTAAAGCCCCGGGGCTTTGGAACCCCAACTGTACAGACAATGTATCTGTCATCACTGAGAGAAATATAGTTGTGGGGCTGGGCTGAAGCCTACCATGCAGTGCTTTTATCTGTGAGTTCATTAGAAAAAAGCAATTTTATTTAAAAATTTTAAAAGTGCAAATGATGTCATCTGAGAAGATAATTTTCCAGTCTCCTGAGTAATTGGGTGACAGCCATGTGTCTCTTGTGTTTGCCAGGCTGCAGAGGCAGGGCAGCTCCTCCCCAAAGAACACTTAATTGATCTCCTGCAGTCTTCAGTGTTCCCCGTTGTTTCTCCCAAGCTGCAGTGTGACTGCTCATTCTTATCTGCTTTGTGACATATTCCTCTGGATTTGCATTTCGTTTTTCAGTTGCAAAGCGAGAGCCTCGGGGAGGTTCTTGGTTGATTTATTTTATTCTTGCTCCGTTTCTGACGTGCCTTTGTATTCTGATCCTTGGGGACAGCATTTCTGTCTGATGCACAGTTACATGGGCTCTCCTGTTTGTTTCCTGCCTGCTCACCTCCAGGATGTCTGGAGTTACCCGGTTTGCAACTGGTTCATCCACAGGCTCTCAAGACCCCACTTTTGGGCCTGGCCCAAAGTTCTGATGAGAAATCTTTGGGAAATTTCATATCCATGGGTAGCAAGTATTTATTTATGGAGAGGTGATGTTTAAATTAAGGTTAGTGTGTTGGTTTAAATAGCCATGTCCCTCATAGACTCATGTGTTTGAATGATCAGTCCAGTAAGAGTGACTCTATTTGGAAGTGTGGCCTTACTGGAGTAGGTGTGGCCTTGTTGGAGGAAGTGTGTCACTGTTGGGATGGGCTTTGAGGTCCCTTCTGTTCAAGCTCTGCCCAGTGTAGAACACAGTCTCCTCCTTGCTGCCCACAGATCTGAGAACGCTCAGCTCCTCCAGCACATGTCTTCCTGGATGCTCCCAGGCTTCCCACTATGGTGATAACAGACTAAATCTCTGAAACTCTAACTAAGCCAGCCCCAATTCGCTGTTCTCCTTCACAAGAGCTGCCTTGGTCATGGTGTCTTTCACAGCAATGGGAACCCTATGACAGTTAGCCTTGAAGGCAGGTGCAGCTTCAAGCCAACAATGCAAGGAGAAGGAACACACCCTTTAAACTTTCACTCAGCGGGTGTTCTGTCCATGCAGAAATCTCAAAATGGCCTTCATGATGCTGTTGCCCGCATCCTTCATGGGTGAGCGAGCTGAAGCTCAGAGAGGTCGTGTGGGTAGGACACACAGCAAGCACGTGGTAGAGGTTACGTTCAAGGGCAGCAGTGCTTCTCTCTGCGCTTGCTGTGCCTGCTACTGGTGACGGTCGGCAGCCAGAGATTACAGCCATTCTCTTCCCACTGTACTGGCGGTTTTAAAAAATGTGGGTGCTTGGAATTCAAACTTGGGTCTTCATATATTTAAATATATAATATGTATTCATATGTATACATAGACATGTGTAGGTAATACAGTTTATATTCAGGCAAATATATTAATCCACACCTGTCTTCCTTGTATATGTGAATAGGAATTTATTTACC
The DNA here is from genome assembly GCA_002335545.1 of Apodemus speciosus. Taxonomy (NCBI): domain Eukaryota; kingdom Metazoa; phylum Chordata; class Mammalia; order Rodentia; family Muridae; genus Apodemus; species Apodemus speciosus. The sequence goes on from BDUI01001794.1 coordinate 108,822, forward strand.
CACTTCCTGTGGGTAAATTTATTTACCCACAGGAATATTTATTTACCCACATTCCATGTAGCCCAGGCTGGTATATTGAACTCGCTATGTAGCCGAACTTATTTTCCTGCCACCTCCACTCTCCGAAAGCTGGGGTCAGATGGGTGCGCCACCACAGTTTATGCCCACCCTGTGTAGTGCTGGGGATTGATGCCAGGGTTTCGAGCATGCTAGGTAAGTGCCTTACCAACTCCCCAGCTCAGCAGTTAATATTTTTTAAAATATTTGTATTTTTAAAGTTTATTTGTTTGTATATCTGTGTATATGTACATGCACGCGCATGCAGGTACCATCAGAGGCCAGGAGAGAATATTAGGTTCCCTGGAAATGGAGTTGCAGAGTGTGGTGAGCTGTGGGCGCTGTGACCTGAACCTGGGTCCTCTGCAAGATCAGCCCGTGCTCGTAACCACTGAGCCGTTTGTCCAGTTCCAGTTAACTTTAAAGGTGTATCTAGTAGCTTCGATTATGAGTATAAACAGTTTTGTGTTGTTCTCCTGCGTCTGTGTATAGCATATGCAGATGTGTGCACATCGCAGCCCATGTCAGCACACACAGACCAAAGGATGCATTCCTCAGTTCTTTTATTCTTTTTAATATTATTTAACTTTGAAGCAGTATGTACATGTATTTGCATGGCAGTACTCTCAGAGGCCAGAAGAAAATGTGAGATCCCCTGGAACTGGAGTTACAGAGTGTCGTGAGCTGTCTAATCTGGGTGCTAGGAACTGAACCAGTGTCTCAAAACCGCCCAGCCTGGTGGGTGCCCACTTGGAATTCRTGTCTCTGCCCTCCACTGGTGCTGGGGTTACAGACGTGGGTGCTTGGGTTTGACCTCGCGTCCTCATGCGTGTCAYGTCCTCATGCGTGTCACGTCCTCATGCGTGTCACGTCCTCATGCGTTTGCAGCAGGCTCTCCCATGGAGCCACAYGCCAGGCGCCTGAACAGCTTTGTTTTGTCTTTGTCTTTGTCTTTGTTTTTTTGAGCATAGATAGAGGCATGACAACTTCCACAAACAAGTTCCCTCTGCTTCTGTAGCTGCCCAGGATGGGAGCATGGCTTTCAGGGTATGCATATGTTCAGCTTTAGCAGATGTTGCCGTGGGGTTTTTCAAAGTGGTTGTTGCGCTAACAGACACTCCCACCAGAGCCTGTGAGTCAGCTTGCTTTTAAAAGCTACCTCTGAGGGTTTCCCGGGGAGACTTTCTATCACGGGGGAGAGGGAGCGCCAGCCAGTCTCTTTTCATGTTTAGTTTTTTATAGTTATTGAGAACGATAATGCAAACAAACACAGCAAAAGTGAACAGATACCAGAGTGTGTTCTGAGCGTCCCTGCGAGGGCTGCCCCATGTCACCTGCCACATTCTCCTCACTTACTGAGGGCACCCCAGTGGGAAAGAGGCTGATGACACAGTGCAGAGTGTGGCATCTCACACCCGCAGCCTCTGTCCAGGAGGCAGCAGCAAGAGGAACAGGAGTTTGAGGCCAGCTGGGACTAGATCGTGAGTTCATGGCGACCCTGAGCTACCTCGGCAGTGTCTAAAAACAAAATAAAATATAACGAGGTCTGGTGAGATGGTTTGGGGAGTCAAAGTATATGCCAAAGTATCAACCTAGTGACCCGAGTTCCAAGCCTGGATCCCATGGAGAAAGGAAAGAGCTGACCCCAGAAAGCTGTCCTCTGATTTACACACACACACACACACACACACACACACACACACACACACACACACTCAAAACCAACCAACTAAACAAACAGCATATACACTAGCACCAAGCTGAGGCTTTCTTCTGGTCCCAGTTGAGAGCAAGTGCTTTTCTTCCAGGAATTCTTGGGTGGGTCTAAAATCTTTGCCTGTGTTTCTTTGGATATTAGGGTAAGGGGCTGGTGCCCTTTGCCCATGACTAAAAGCTATACCATTATAACCAGCCAGAACAGAGAAGGACAAAGCTGGTGGGTATTTTACACTTAGTTATTTACGTGTGTGTGTGTGTGTGTGTGTGTGTGTGTGTGTGTTAGGGTGTGTTGGGGTGTGTTGGGTTGGGGGTGTGGTACACATATGGAGGACAGAAGACAACTTATGGGCAATTCTCTCCTTCCACCATGTGTTCCAGGGATCAAACTCAAGAGCATCAGGCTCGGCAGCGAGCAGCGCTGCCCACTGAACCTGTCTTTCCAGCACAGAGCTATTGAGTGGACTGGGGAGTAGGTTTAAGGGTTGACATCATCAGTGTGAAGGGGTGAGGGAATCCCAGGAGGTAGGCAGCTCATGACAGAAGCTTCTGGAAGGACCAGTCTCAGACAAGGGTGAAGGCTGGGGCAGCAGGCAGAGCACAAAGACAGCAGGCAGGCTTGCTGATTGGCTGCATGCAGTATGAGGCAAGGAAAAGGCTTCTGGGAAGGGTGGAGGGGTTCTGAGAAAGAGGAGGGCACAGAAGAAGAATGGGCCGGGGAATACAGAGCTAAATTGCCTTGGGAAATGATGCATTTAGTTGTGGCTTTCAGAGGCTWTTGAGACATCTCCAAGAAAGACAGATGATGGTTGGTGGGCTGCAGCCAAGAGAGACAGATGATAGTTGGTGGGCTGCAGACGGCTGGTGGCTTGGCAGTTAGGAGAGCACACTGCTCTTCCGGGGCACCCAAGTTTGATGTTTGATTGGGCAACTCACAACCGCTTCTAACTGCAGCTCCAGAAGAATCTGCTGCCCTCTTCTGACCTCCAAGGGCACAGCACTCAGGTTCACATATACAAAGACACCCATGCATATATATATATATATATATATATATATATATATATATATATATATATTAAAAAATAAACAAAAATCTTTAAGTGGTTGTCTTAGTTTAGGTTTTACTTCTGTGAAGAGACACCATGACCACAACAACTCTTATAAAGGAAAACGGGGTTTGCTTACAGTTCTAGAGGTTTAGATCATTATTGTGGCGGGAAATAGGGCATCGCGTGGGCAGGCACGGTGCTAGAGAATGAACTGAGGGCGCTACATCTTGATCCTCAGGCAGCAGAGAGAGACCGAGAGAGACACACTGGGCATATCTTGAGCAGATGATACCCCAAAGCCTGCTCCCACAATGACATATTTCCTCCAACAAGGACACAGCTATTCAACAAGGCCACACCTCCTAATAGTGCCACTCCCTATGGGGCCAAGGTTTCAAACATGGGAGTCTATGAGGGCCATTTCTATTCAAACTACCTCAGTGGTAACTGGTCATACAGATAGAAAAGACATGGTTTATGTAGCCAGTATACACAATTTAACATAAATGTGTTATTGTATTATTTATTTAATATAGAGATCATTTAGTACAAATTGTATGCCTTGTTTGTGTGTGTGTGTGTGTGTGTGTGTGTGCGCGTGCGCATGCAGTGCACATGTATGTGGGACTGTATATGTTTGTGTGTTGGGGGGTATGAAGGTCAGAGGAACTTTGGGAGTCATTTTTCAGGTGCCACCCACCTTGGTTTTGGAGAGTGGGTCTCTCAGTAGCCTAGGCCTTGTTGGTTAGGGCTAGCCAGTGAGTCCCAGCGAGCCTCCTTCTTGGGTATGAGGTTCCTGTTTTGTACAGGAAACATTTTCCCGATTGAGCCATCTTCCTGGCCCACGAATCTCACTTATGAACAATTTTTAAATATTTTATCTTCAAGCTTGTGTCCTTTTATTTACTCTCCCCCCTTAAGTGCAAATTTTAAACGTTATATTTTATTTATTTAGTTGTATTGTGCTTTATTTATTTGTGTGTATGTATCATGCCAGCAGACACAGTTGATAGCTAGACAGCAGTTCACAGGAGTCAATTCTCTCCTCTCACACAATCCTGGGAATCAAACTCGGGTCATCAGACTTGGTTGGCTGCCATCTCTACCCACTTAGCCAGCTTGGTGGCCCTTTATTTCCTTTTCCTTTTAGAAGTATTTCTTTAATATACACATGGTGGTTGAACACATTCAAGGGGTTAAATGATACATTACAATGAGTGTATTATGACCAGATCAGGGTCATTGGCTAGCTATTCCCTCAGACACTGGTTATTTCTTTATACAAGAATGTTCAAAATCCTATTTGTTGTTCTGAAGCATCCAATTAATTGAGGTCAACTACAGTTACCCACAGCCATTCCTATTAACAAAATAGTGAGCACTTAAGCCTGTTTTTTCATTCTCTTACTCTGTCTCCTTGCCCTGTACTTTCCCCAGGCTCCAGACACTACCTCACCCTAATTAACAATACCCTTCCATGATGTTGGCTTTTTAGCTTGCACATCTGTTCTAGATTCATTTCCGTTACTATAGTAGACTATCTCAACAACAGGCAGCTTCTTAGAGAGTTTGCTGTAGAACATAATTCCATGCTACAGAGAAGTCACATTGATGGGGACCTGAGACACTTGATTCCATCAAATGTATAGTGGAGAAGCAGAGAGAAATGAGTGCATTCCATGTTTGCTTGCTGGTGCTCAGTTTCTTCTCTCTTACACGTTGGCGCCCTTGCCTAGGGAACGGTGTCACCCACAGTGGGCTAGGTCTCCCCACTCAGTTAACTAAGATGATCCCCTACAGACACGCACACAGGTCAACCAATGTAGACCATCCCTTATTAATACTCTGTCCCAACTTGTCCAGTATCGTGTCAGGCTGATAAAGCTCACCATCCCAGAGTGAAGGTGTGATCATGAGATGCCTACCCTTGCAAAAGTATTTTTGCAGCTCTCACATCAATTCAAGAATTCCTTGAAAACAAAGTTGGGTATTTCCGGGTGTGGTGGCAAACATTTGTGATCATAGCACTTTGTAGACTGAGATGGAAGTCAAGACTGGGCTACACAGAAAGTTGTGGCTAGCCTGGGCTATATAACAAGACCTTGTCATAGACAGACAGACAGACAGACAGACAGACAGACAGACAGACAGACAGACAGACTGATAGGCAGGTAGACAGACAGACATCTTTTTACATTTCTGATGCCATCCCTACAATCAACAAAGTCAGTAACAAATATTGGGTTTCATTAAATTCCCAGCCCACATACATTTTTTAGATTTTTCTTAGTGAGTATTTTTGTTTCATAGCACAATGCTTGGAATCTGCCACCATGATGGTTAATCTTGTCATCTAAATTACCAGCTATGATGGCAACCTAGAGTCACCATGGAAACCCTCTGGTTATGTCTACAAGGATGTTTCCAGTCAGCTTTGACTGACTTTGAGGAGAGCCCACCCGGAATGACACCGGCGGTCCAGGGAGTGGTGTCGGGGCTGACTAAATCGAGAAAGTGATGAGCACTAGCACCCACTACCCTCTGCTTCCTGACTGCGTGCAGCGCCACCTGAAGCTTTGTCCCCTGCAGCCATGTCCCCTCCCCCACCAAGGGATAGGTTGCTTCTTCAAACTGTGAGTCGAAAGTCAGTCCTTCCATTTTTACCACTGAATTGAACCTTCTCTCTGCCCCTCTGCCCTCTTTCTAGTGTTCAGCACCACAACCTAGCACCGTTCACTGGGTGACATCGGTGTGTCTGTCAGTCCTTAAGGTGTGAATCCTGTACCTGAGGAACCCTACAGGACACTGGAGCAGGAGAGGTAAAAAAAGCCACGACTCCTCCTGAGGAGATGCAGAGCCTCCGGACTGAGCAGACACAGGGGCTGCTGCCTCGGGACAGCAGGGCCTGGGAGAAGCCGCACCACTCCAGCTTCCCCAAGGACTGGGAGGCTGTGGAGGTCGGGGCCTCCAGCTGTGACGAGAGAGGTGAGGGGCCCTGTGGGAGCTGGGCAGGGGAGGTGTTCTCGCTCTGGCAGGACTTAGGAGAGGCTGAGCACCGTTCGGTCACTCACTGGCTTGCGGAATGTTGAACTGGTCATTTTTCTTTCTTTTCTGCATGTTTAGTCACTTGATGCCACAAGCATGCATGCTCATAATTCTGTAGATGAGCAGTTTGATGTGACCTCAGGGGACATTTCTCCTGTGTCTGTGTTGGCACTTGCCTGTGGGTCCTAGGGAGCCTGCAGAGCTGCTTCCCTCACACGTCGAGTTGGTTGACTAACTCAATGACTCGAGCCTTGTGTCTCCAAGAGGGTTATTCTCATGGGTCCTTGGAGGGTAGTGAGGGACAGGGAATGCTGGGATACCTAAACACTTAAACTTAAAAGGAAGTGTGTGTGTGTGTGTGTGTGTGTGTGTGTGTGTGTGTGTGTGTGTCTATGGGCGAGTGCATGCAAGTACCCACAGGGGCCAGAAGAAGGTACAAGATCCATTGGAGCTGGAGTTGAAGGCAGTTGTGTCTGCTGTGGTTGCCTTTAACCACTGAGAATCTCTCCATTCTTCCATCCCTCCGCCCCTCCATGCCTCCATCCCTCCTAGGCACGGAGCATCTCTGGAGCCGCCCTAACCACTGAGCCCTCCTAGGCTCCTTTAAAGCCTTTGCTAGCAACTTGATGATCCTATGTGATTGGTTGAAATATGGCACAGTCAAGGCCAGGATCAGTAAGGGGCTGTATGAAACTTCATATGGACACACACACACACACACACACACACACACACCCCTACTCATTTCAGATAGGGAACCCACAACTGAGGTTACTAACAAGAGCTTGCATGGGCAGCGGTCACAATGTGTTGTTAAACCCACAACGGATGATTCAGGCCCTTCCCTCTAACCATTATGCAACTCAAATGTCAGAGGTGTTAAGGGCGTTAAGCCTGTTTTTAGCTATTTTCCAGAACACAGGTTGGTTTAGGAAGTCAAAAGTGAAAGGTWAGAGGTCAGTTAAGACAGACCCCTGGGCCAGCACGTCAGGTCAGTTGGTGAGGATGCCTGCGGTTAAGGCTGATGGCCTGAGTTTGATCTCTACACGGTAATGGTAACTGTAACTGCGTGGGGAGTTCTTCCCTGGAGGGTCTCTTGTAGACGGTAGGGAAGCTCCTGGAATAATTTCTTTGTCCCATTAGGGAACTTTTACCTTCTTTCTGGACAGGCAGACAGAGGAGCCCATCAGTGACCCAGTTTCAGTCACGTGGTCAGCTGCAGTATCAGAATGCAGGCCTGATATGTTATCAGCCTCACATGACCCAAGTGTGTGTGCTTGTGTATACATATACATATATATGTATGTATATGTATATATTTGTGTTTGTGTGTTTGTAAATGCATGTATGTACATATGTATATCTGTGTGTATGTGTTTGTATGTGTATATACATATATATATCTGTGTGTATTTGTGTGTTTGTATATGTATGCATGTGCTTGTATGTGTATATGTATATATACATGTGTATGTGTGTGTGTGTGTGTGTGTGTGTGTCTGTGTGTGTGTGTTTAAATGTGTCAGGTAGTTGGCAGGGAAGAGAGAGGATGCCGTGGAGAAAGCTTGGGGAGCCCTCCCCCTGTCTGCTTGCTCATTCACAGACCTTTGCTTCTCTGGTTTTGTGCCTTCACAGATCTGTCTTCCCCAGAGCCTGGGCTGCCTCAGGAATGGAGCTCAGTAGAAGATGATGAGTTGGAGGACTCTCAGGTATGTATAGGATTGTTTTCTGTACTGTAAATGTTACCCTGAGGAGCTCAGTGAGTTGATACATTTCCTTCCTCAGCCTGGAATGACTTCACTGCTCAGAAGTCCCAAGTGATCTTTTGTGGGAGATATTCCACATCCCTGTGGTGGTCAGACATAGTGGACGGTCCCCATGTGATATGTGTGTATCTCTATGCACACAAACCACCCATAGCTCTCCACTTATAATCCATCTATCCACCCACCCACCCATCCACCCATCCACCCATCCACCCATCCACCCATCCATCCATCCACCCATCCACCCACCCATCCACCCATCCATCCATCCATCCATCCATCCATCCATCCATCCATCCATCCATCCAT
>BDUI01001795.1:0-15017 GCA_002335545.1 Apodemus speciosus
GAACTCAGAAATCCGCCTGCCTCTGCCTCCCAAGTGTTGGGATTAAAGGCGTGCGCCACCACTGCCCGGCTCCTAAGCTCTCTATATCCTTTATGCCTTCTGTTCTGGCCGTGGTCACTTACCCTGGGTGCTTTCCCCAACCCCACACCTCCAGATCCCAGTGGCTGTCAAGTCCCTCCGTGTGGGTCCCGAGGGTCCGATGGGCACAGAACTGGGAGACTTCCTGCGGGAAGTGTCTGTCATGATGAAGCTAGAGCACCCACATGTGCTGCGCCTGCATGGCCTCGTACTGGGCCAGCCTCTACAGATGGTGAGTCTATAAGGACACTGCTTTTCCTCATAGCCCCAGGGTTGCTGTGCAGCAAGAAATACCAGTGGGACCAGACTGTGGCTTACATGGCTCTCCGTTCCCGCAGGTGATGGAGCTTGCGCCCCTGGGCTCCCTGCATGCGCGCCTGACTGCCCCAGCACCGACGCCCCCACTGCCTGTGGCYCTACTGTGCCTTTTTCTGCGTCAGYTGGCAGGAGCCATGGCGTACTTGGGCTCCTGTGGGTTAGTGCACCGAGATCTAGCCACCCGCAACCTGCTGTTGGCCTCACCTCGAATGATCAAGGTGGCGGATTTTGGACTGGTGCGGCCACTGGGTGGCGCCCGGGGTCGCTACGTCATGGGCGGGCCCCGTCCCATCCCCTATGCCTGGTGAGGGGGGGGGGGTACTCTGATGGTCTGGTTCGAGGCAGGGCTAGGAAGTCAGGGTTGAGAAGGGCTAGAGAGTAGCAGCCACCTTGGGACTAGAGGGGACAGGGCGGGGCGGATGGGGTGTTGGGGAGAGGGAGTGGGTGTTATTCTTTTACAGGAGGCAGGACAGAGGTGTCATCAGGTCAAGAGGCACAGAAAGGATTTTTGAGGCTAATGGAGTAGGGGTGGGATTGAGGGAGTGGGTGCGCAGTGGAAGGAAGGTGACCTAGCCACTTTTAACTTCCATTTTCCTCAGGTGTGCCCCAGAGAGCCTACGCCAGGGAGCCTTCTCGTCTGCCTCTGACGTGTGGATGTTTGGCGTGACGCTCTGGGAAATGTTTTCTGGAGGCGACGAGCCCTGGGCAGGTGTTCCACCGTATCTCATCCTACAGAGGCTGGAGAAGGACCGAGCCAGGCTGCCAAAACCTCCCCTCTGTTCGAGGGCCCTCTACTCCCTCGCCTTGCGTTGCTGGGCCCCTCACCCTGCAGACCGGCCTAGCTTTTCCAGTCTGGAAGGACTGCTTCAGGAGGTGAGAATCCCCAACTCTCCAGATACACATAGCATGTCTTCTCTTTCTTCCCTCGCCCAGAGAGTTCCATGCAYACAACAAATGTGTCTTGAGGCCTGGGCTGGAATCTGGAACTCCAGAACCAGGTTCGGTCACTTCCTGCAGGAAATGCAGAGCCCCGAGGTGCCAGCTAAGGGCAGCAGTGAGGTAGCTGGAAGAGGAGGCGTGTGCTTCTGGGCCACAAAAGAGGCACAGTAAAGAGAGTAGTGGTGGTGGGTTTTCACCAGTGCCTGACGAGAAAAATTAATAGATAAATAACAGAAAGAAATGAGATTCTGCGTGGGAGGGTGAGGGGAAGCGATAGGGCTGCAGAGGCGAACAGAACTTGGTCAAGGAGAGTTCAGAACACTTGACCAGTATGGTAGGCTGTGAGGAGCTTACAGGTGTCCTGGGTCACTCTTGCTTTGTCCTTGTTTAACAGCTCCAGGGGGTAATTACTCTTAATCTCCATTTAACAGATGGGGCCCTTCAGCCGCTGATAGGTCAGTGACTTATCTAAAGTGTCAGTCAGCGGAGGCGTGGAGGGTAACACCACRCGGGACTTCAGAGCCCGGCCCTCTCTCTACTGTTAGAGCACTTTGCTCTTCACTCCAAGGGCACTCGGGAGCTGCGGAAGGCTGTGGATCAGAGTAGTTGTCTCAGTCTAGCTGTGTGTGAGAACAGGAGGAGGGATGACAGCAGACAGTGGCCGGGAGGACCGGAGCTGAGGCAGTGGGCCTAGGGAGGAGTGGGAACGCCCCTGAGGCGTGTGGGAGGCAGACCTGGTGGGCTGCCGTGGAATAAAGTGAGCAGGCTGCTTCTCACCTGGTCCCCTTAGCCAGGGCAAGATTCTCCTTTGTAGTTTCTTGCATCCCATGTCCGGTCCGGCATGGTTTGGAGGTCAGGTCAGCAACCCCACCCCACTTTGGGTTGCAACCGGGAGGGAGGGGCTGGGCACGTGGAGGACATAAGTGGTGTGTATTTATTTGCTACAGAGGAAGGTCCTTTCTTATGACTTAGGCCAAAAGCCCAGCCACCCTTACTTCTGTCTCCGCAGGCTTGGCTTCCTGAGGGGCGCTGTGTGAGGGAGGTCACAGAGCCAGGTGCTTTGAGGATGGAGCCCGGTGACCCCATCACTATCATTGAGGGCAGGTGACAACCATATACGTCCCCTAAGCGTCCCCAGGAGAGGCGTCCTCCCAGCCTTGACTCCCGGTCCCTTTGTTTTTCTCCAGCTCCTTGAATGTTGGTCTTGTGGGTCTTTTCCTTTTCCCACTGTGCCCTGCACCCCGGCGCAGCCCCACCCTCCCTGCTGGAGCCCTGCCTGGCCCACAGTGCCCTTTTTGTGTTGGAGAGAAAAAGGCTTCCCTTCCTCCAGGCAGATGTGGCCACGAGACTTGGGGAGCTGAATGTGGCGCGAGACGCCTTTCCCCCAGGCCTCACTGCCTACACCCAGTTCCTCTTCCCACAGCCCGGACACCACAACCTGGAAGGGCCAGAATGGTCGTACCCTCAGAGTGGGTAACTTTCCGGCTTCTGCAGTGACACTAGCAGACTTGGGGGGTTCACCAGTCACCCATCCAGCCCACAGAGGTTCCCCGGCCCGTGGAGAGAAATGCAGAGGGGTCACAGATGGGTAAGGCCATGAAAGGGCGGGAGACAGAGTTGGGTTGGGGGGACTGGCCACATAGCGTAACTTCTCCAGAAGGAAACTTGGGAACAGGATGGAGGAGTGAGGGTGGACTGGCCCCCAGCTGGAGCCCCCCACCTGTGTGTGGGTCATGTGTGGGACCCATGTTTTTTGGAAGGAGACCGTGATGTGGATGAATAGTGGAGAATGAGCTAGATCACTCTCTCACAGGGACAGAGAGAAGGCAATGTTACAAGATCTACCCCCAGCACGGGGCCAGAGAAGGAAGGTGCCCCTGCAGAAGATGAGAGGTGGGTGTGGTGGTACCCAGGGTTTCAGGAACAACTTTCCAATTCCCCTTCCCAACTCTGAATTCATACCTTTGCGTATCTGATTTCCTTCCTCCAAATACCATCTTTGGACAGATKATTTGTTTTAGCTTTGTGCGACACGGTTTCTCTGTGTAGCCCTGGCTGTCCTAAACTCATTCTTGTAGTCCAGGAAGAACTTGAACTCAGAGACCTGCCTGCCTCTGCCTCCCAAGTGACGGGCCTAAAGGTGTGCGCTATCTCTTCCTGGCACACTTTGAGATCTTAAGATTAGAGGTATTCCTGATTTTCCCACTGGACAGCATCTCCTGGCTTTGGCCCTGATACTGTTTTTTGAGCGCCTAGCTGTCTCGATTCCATTTGTATACCTTCCTTCTGTCCCACCTGGGGGACAGACAGACACCTGAGGAAAAAGGCCAGCTAGCTTACCTGAATATCCTTGCAAAATCATATGGCTCAGTGCTGAGAGTCAAGAGAGCAGGAAGGTGGGCCTCCTCTTATGTCATTTCTTTCTCAACTCTGAAGGCATTTCCAAGAGTCTGGAATCAGTTCTGTCCCTGGGCCCGAGACCCACAGGAGGTGGCTCAAGCCCTCCGGAACTTCGACGTACAAGAGTTCCGCCCCAGGGACTCCCAGACCTGCCTCCACGACCCCCTATTATCTGCAGCTCTTCTCAGCCCATTCAGCCCCAYAAAAACCGGCCCAAAAGAGAATCCTCACATAGTCACCACACTGGAGCACCTGGAGCCAGCAAAGCCACAGTCTCCTCTGGAGGTCCCTTGTCAGACCCCGAGTGGCAGAGGAAGATTGTAGAGGTGAGGGTTCACTGAAATGACTTGATGGTCAAAGGGTCTGTTGGATGGGACAAGGGCTAAACAAAGATTTGTCCCAAACAGGTAGAGCTGAGTGTGCATGGTGTCACCTACCAACAGTGCCAAGTGGCACTTAGAACCACAGGGGGAGACGTAGCTTCTGCTGTCCGGAACCTTAAGGTAAAGCTAGCCCCTTCTGCAGGTTCCCCAGTCGCCTGCTTGGCCCACTAGTGGTCAGCTGCCCTACCTCCTGCTCTCACAGGTAGACCAGCTCTTCCACCTCAGTAACCGGTCCAGAGCAGACTGTCGTCGCATCCTGGAGCATCACCAGTGGGACCTGTCAGCAGCCTGTCGCTACATCCTGGCCCGCTCCTGAACTCTGTATCCTTGGGGATGGATACCATGGAATACCTGGTCCACTTAGGGCTTAGCCTTATGGGACTAAACAGAGCGTGAGGTCTTGACAGAGGCACGCTAAGGGAGATTTACCTGCTGTGAGAAGGTACAGGAAGGTGTAGGGCACCTGGGGTCAGGCACTGGTGAGTGTTTGCTCTGTGCCCTGTTCCTTGGCTTCTGAAGGGACCAAGACGGATCAAGTCCACTCTGCCTACTTCATTCCCAACTGAATAGGACTTGAAAGAAAAAGCTTCGGAGGAAGTGTCTACTCACTACAGACAAGGATCAAGTAGCAATACCGGATCACGGAACAACTGACAGAACTGTCATTAGCTACCTCCCTAGACTCTATGGGTCTCTTAGATACTGACTTGGGGGCTGTGACACAAACTGCTTTGGTTTGGTCCAGAATCACCCTGGGTGATAAAAACTAACTTTTTGGACTCAAGGACTTTTTTTYCCCCTTTAATCCAAATAGTATAGATTATATAGGTTGGCCGACTCTAGCCCAGCAGGCGCTGCCCCCTTTGTGTTATCTCGTATCTACCCTCTCCCATCACATCCGTCTTCTAGTGTTTAAAAAGTTGCAAAGTTTATATGAGTACAACATACAAAGACAGCTTCCTTCCTACAGTAGGGGAAGGAATGGGGTTAACGGTAATAAGGCACAGGAAGCTGCAGAAAGCACCAGCAGGGCCCAGGGGGTTAGGGAGCTGGCACTGGGTCCCAACGCTACAGCTACTAGTGAGGAAGCAGGGATTCCCCTCAGAGTGCCACAGTCTGAAGCTAAACTAATTGGTTAAAGTGCCATAAGGAAGGGTGTTGTCTGCCATCTTTGGTGCCGCTCGCCTTTTACCCACAAGCCCTGGAGTAAAACTTGAGCCCTGGATTCCAGATGCCCCCTCCTGTGCAGAGGCTCTGGAGGAAGGCTGGAAGGAGTGGGCAGGGAAGTTTAAAAGCTAATAATGTGTGCACAGGGCCTGCTGGAAACAGTAAACACAAGGAGGAATATGTGCTCCTCTGCAGTGCTACGGGTGAGGGAGGGAAGGGATGGGACACAATGGCTCCCAACCGCTCAGCCACCCTTGGCGGTCTGCTGCAGTGTATGCCAAGGAAAGGGTTGCTTCAGGAGGGAAAGTCCAAGGCAGGCGACCRTCTTAAATTCTGGTTGAGGTGATAGTCTCCTCATCCTGAGGTGGCTTCTAACTGGTGATAGCAGAGGGTCCAGCGCCTCCTCGCTTCTCGAAGAACATATAATCCTAAGGAAAGGGCGCTGTCAATGGGAGATCTGGCTGGGTCTGTGTCGACCAAGCTATAACAACTTAGCTCTGGACCTGAAACCCACCATACATGTCCCTAACCTTCTAGTAAGGGTCCGGGAACTAAACGGAGCATCTAATGACAGGAAGGGAAGGGCAGGGCCAGCCAACTCACGATGAGGAACGTGGCTCCCAGCAGCACCGCCTTCACCCTCACATCTAGATCTATCGGGAACTGGAGGCCAAAGTCATCAGCATCTGTGAGGGCTTCTCGGAGCAGTCCCCCCCACTGCTTGCTGATGCGCCCCACGCTTCGAGATTCATCCTTAGTCTTCACCTGGTGAGAGGGAAGAAGGACCCGACTGGGGAAGATGCTGCCAGGTGTCGCCTGCCTCCTATCCCACTCTGCAGGTGCATGTATGAGCTGTGTAGACTCTGCCCAGGGACTCTTCGCAATAGCGTTGGGTTTCCATATGACAGCAGGGGAAACTGAGACACCCTCGGTTACATAAGTACGCGGTGAAGATCAGGATTTAGGTTCAGATCTGCCTTCCAAAGACCATACCTAACATAACTGCGTATTGGCGATAAATGAGTAGTTGCTAAGTTTGCTTTGCTCATCAGTATTCCTGACACCCATGGTTAGTGCCCTATGCAAAGCACATGTCCGATGCTACGGAGCCTAGCTGTTTAGGCAGAGGGAGATGCTACAAATCCTCCCCAAAAGTGTGATTCCTAATTTGCAAAGGACTGGGGAGGACCCTTTCCAGCACTGTGCATGGGCCTCGTCTAGAGGCTGTCTMGTCCYAGCTGACAGGTAGCCTGAGGACTGTGGTCCTCACTGGCCTCTTGGAGCTCAGCAAGAACAAGGCATGTGAAACTGAGTGGTATCTCTGGGACTTCCTGGTCCAGTGACTAGAACKGAAGTGATTTCCTTCTACATCCTGTTCATCCTCTTCCTGCCTTGTCCTGCAGCTGCAGGGAGCTTCCTGCGGCTTAGCCCCAGGCTCAGCAAAGTCTACTGCTGCCAACGCTGCAGTCCCGAGAGTGTGGCTCAAGTGTGGACCGCTCAAGAGTGTGTTAAAGGGACACTGACTCCCTGAGAACCCCACAGCCCACACGTTCCCACCGGAGATCACACAGTTATCTCCTCTCCAACCGGTTCTCAGCACAGAAACTGCCTCTGACTACCAAGGTGACTCACTTTGGCAACCTTAGGTGAAGCACCTCTACTGGATGAAACCTGTTGTTTCTCCCTTATCAGAATGGGGGATCATCCTTTAAAGAACTCAGGAGTCTGAGCAGTGCCGCTGACTTCGAACAGCCAGAGCATTTGGAATTCCTGCCTCCTGGGTTCCTCTGCCCCTGGGTYGGTGAGAGGAAGTCTCCGTGAGAAGGATATCACCTGGACTTCGGGACTTCCGATTAGATGGGTCATTTGGACTTCTAGGTTTGCAGGACGAGCCAAGGGCTAAAGTATGAAAGGGTCTATGCTTACAGATAGGCACATGGGCTACCTGGGTCTAGCCCACGGCAAACTTACGCAGTGAGAGACTAGGAGATGAAAGTCCTCCACTTTAGACCCAGGCTGGCCTCAGATGCTCCCTAAGCCTCTACAGGGCTGTAGGGGACACTCAGTCTTGGACTGAAGAAGACGGTTTTTGGCTTCAGACAGGATCTTTCTATATAGTCTTGACTGTCCTGGAACTCACTACATAGATTAGGCTAGCCTCGAACTCAGAGATCTATCTGCCCGCCTGCCTCTACCTCCTGAGTACTGGGATCAAAGGTGTGTGCCATCATGAGATCTCTTTTTTCTTTGGTGTGCTTTTAGAGGATCACATTTTTGAGTGGAAGAAAACTCAAAGTTCAGTAGGGGTCACAGCAGGTTGGGAATGATAAGATGAAGGGTCTTGGCCTTAAGCCATCCATTAGCATGGAAGTTACTGCCTTGTTTTTTGTTTTTCTAATTACACTGATTAATTGATTGGTTGATTGATTGATCGTGTGCACCATGGCATGTGTGTGGAGAGGACAGTTGGCAGGAATTGTCTTCTACAATGTGGGACTCATGGCTAGAGCCCAGATTGTCAAACTTGGTGGCAAGTATCTTCACCCTCTGAACCCATCTTGGTTTGTGAGGAGCCTAGAAATACCTCCCCCTCCCCCAATTTATAATACCTCAAAGTTGGTGTCTGTACCACAGCCACAAGTCCAGCAAGGCCCTACAACTCGTAGAACAGGTTGGCGATCAGCATCCAGGATGGAAAACTTAGGAAGGAAGGGGTGCCAGGTCTGTAGCACGTGGCCAATGGTGGTACCAGGTGGAGCCTGGACTTCCATCTGGAAAGGGAAGCAGACAGCACTACTGTCAAGCCGGGCTACCTCGGCCAGCGCTCTTGACTGGTGCCAGCTGTCTTCTGACTGTTCAGACCCTCGACTAAACCACCCCTATTCCTTTTAAAGCCACAACTCTTTCTGCACTGCTTACCACACTACCCACCAAACCACCACAAAACCCTGCCGTGCCCACCTCCTGAAGACCACAGGGGCAGCAGCTGCAGCCGCAGTGAAGTGGGCGGAGGAGGCGGAGCACCTCGCGGTCCCCAGGGTCCGCTAGGCGGACACGAAGTGGCCGGCGGGCACCACAGCACAGACGGGCACAACAGTTGCTCTCCTCAGCCGCCTGACCCAGTTGCTGCCCGGTCCCGGAGCGGAGTTCATACCTATTGCAGGTCTCCCAGCCTAGGAACGCTGTGAAGGGTAACACGCTGAGGCTCAGGGGCCTCCTCACCTGCCCAGAAGCTCACCACTGCCACAAACATCATGAAGCCCAACTTGTTCCTTCTCCTACTCACTTTCCACTCGTTCAGCCTTCTGATGGATCAAGATTTGATCAATCTGTAAAGAGTTATGAGCAGCGCTGACCTTATCTGTCACTTCAAACATCAGTCCTCCTCCCAGGCGTCCTCTCTGCCACTCACCTGCACTAGGAATTCGAGGCCAGAAGGCACCCCTGGCAATGGCACGAAGGGAGCAGGAGGCCCCGGGGCCACCGGGCCTGGCGAGGGGAAGACAGCGAAGCCGGGAGCAGGGGCAGGCACCTGGGTGGGCACTGGAGCCTGTCCCGGTCCAGGATGCAGCGCCGCCGGTTCTGGATACCCAGCTGGCACGGGGTAGGGAGGTGGGGGCGAAGGGGCATAGCCTTTGGGGGGCAAGTAGCCTGGAGGGGAGCAGGGGTAGATTAGAAAGTTATCTGTGGCCTCATCCTCTTTCTCTGCCCAAGGACCAGGAGCACCGCGGAAAACGAGAGAATGATGGGGCGGGGGGGCAGGGCGGTGGCTCCCCAGGAGGAAGGGAGGGCCCCACGCAGCCAGTCTGTGCACATTCCTGGAGAATGTGTTCGACACCCGGCACCCAAGTTCGGGGGGGGGGGCGGATAATGGAGACCCCAACCTAGCGCCAACGTACCTGCCATGGGAAAGGGGAGGGGAGTCTTGGGCTTTTGGCGTAGGGGAGGCTTAGTTCTGGAGTGGGGACAAGCTCAGGAACAGCCAGACAGGCACAGAAACAAAGACGGACAGGCAGAGGCGAAGAGGTAGCTGCGCCCAGCACGGGCCCAGGGTCTCTTGGGCAGTACCTAAGACTCGGGGGAGAAACCGAAAGTGTCAGTACACGGGGCGAGGTACCTAGGACCCTGAATTTCCTTAGGGGCCCCAGGACCGCCCCCTCCCTTTGTTCTCCCATTTCCTGCGAAGATGGCTGTTGGCAGACAGCAGGACAAATGAACCTGAAGTCAGATGACCTGTCCCGGAGGAAAGTCTCCTTAACCCCTCTATGTTCCGGCTCACCTGAAGCCCCCAGAATAAACCGGGGGGCCACGCTCTCTGGGGCTCACCGGCGCTGGTGGAGGCGGGCCCAGATCTGACCCCACCCCCGGGTCGCCTAAGTCCCGCCCCCAGTCCGGGCGGGGCGACTGCGCAGAAAGCAGGCGCTTCTCCTCCCCCGGGGCCGCGGACCTTGGACCTTGTGCGCCTTGTTCGCCGTGGTTCCGCCCCTTCCGCTCCGACTGCAGAGGCGTGGAGACYTGGGCTGTTGGACGGTGACTGCGGCCCTATCCCCAGTAGCAAGACCCTCACCTTTTCAGCCGGTGGCTGCTCTGCCTCCCGACCGCGTGGCTGCTCTGGATCTCGGGATCGTCCTCCCAAGGGCGGGTCGGGCCCCGCCGACGCAGCGGAACACAATTCACATTCAACTCATTGCCTTCCAGAGTTGGCTCTGTGTTCTTCTCAGGGCGACCTCGCTGTGTTCTCTCCCTGTCACAGCGTTGACCCACTCAGTCACCTCTCAATTCAGGCACGCCCATTACACGCGTGACAGGCTTTCAAAAGGTATCAGTAATGAATGTGCATGAGGTAAGAAAACACTTGAGCAGAACAGGCCTTCCATTTCCCCCCTCCACCGGATGATGGCAAATCTTCTAATTCCAGCGTTTGGGAAGGGAGAGGCAGGAGGATAGACACAAGTATGAGGCCAGTCTGTTCTATATATTTCCAGACCAAGTCAGGGCTAACAATAGGGAGATTCTCTCAAAAGACTCCTTTCCTCAAAAGAAAAAAAGCATAGTATCTGGGCAAATGTGGTGGATCCTGAGTTTCAGGTCAGCTTGGGAGAGACCTGGGTCACTAGGGGATACACTAATGAAACAAAGCCAAAACCAGCCCACCACTTGTGCCTGGGTCTTACTTGCTATCAAGTATATTTTAGTGCTTGGGATGCAGATTAGGGGTTCTGAGAATTCTAGTTATTATTGTACAGCCCAACCTGAGAACTACTGTATTAGAAGAACCTAGGAGGCTGTAGGCAGGCAAAGGTAARGAGGAGGTTCTCACAGAAATCTGGTCATACTCTGAAGGACTGTGCCAGASACCAGGGCAATGATGGTGCTGTTGATGTGAGTCTGAGGGAACATGATTTCATTATGCCTCAGAGACAGGATGTAAGAAGAGAATTGGAAGTCGAGTTGGCCTGGCCTCTGAGACCCTTTGCACAGCATGGTTCGCTCCTCCCCCTGCGTAGCTCTGCTAGGTCATTTACTGCCTGCCCAGGCAACCCCTGGCTTCTGGATTTTGTTCTCTGTTGACCTTTCACCTCTTAAGATCCCGTTCCCCAAATGCCAAACAAGCCCACTCCAGCCTAAAGCTGAGCACAGCAATGGATGCTCTTACCAACAAGGGCCATGTTTCCACTGCTGAAGGCTGCATTTTTTTTTTGAAGGCTGCATTCTTAATTTTATTATATATAGAGGTGTGCCTGCGTGTATGTTTCCATAACAGACCAATGCAGTGCTCAGAAGATGGTGTCACATCCCCCAGAACTGGACTTTCTGAGAGCTGGGAGCTGCCGTGTAGGTTCTAGAAATCAAATTGGAAGAGCAGCCCCAATCCCTGGGCTATCTCTTCTGTTCCTGAAATCGGAATATCTCAGTTTTAGAAGAATTTAACTCTAGGAAGAGACAGAGGAGAATGTCCTATTCTTTAAGACGGGTGGGGATGGGTGAGTGGTGTCTCACTATGTGGCTCTGGTTGTCCTGGAATTCACTATGTAGCCCAGGTTAGCCTCCAACTCACAGAGATATGCCTGCGTCTACCTCTGGTGTGATGAGATTAAAGGCTTGCACCACTATGCCCTNTGGGCTGTTGGACGGTGACTGCGGCCCTATCCCCAGTAGCAAGACCCTCACCTTTTCAGCCGGTGGCTGCTCTGCCTCCCGACCGCGTGGCTGCTCTGGATCTCGGGATCGTCCTCCCAAGGGCGGGTCGGGCCCCGCCGACGCAGCGGAACACAATTCACATTCAACTCATTGCCTTCCAGAGTTGGCTCTGTGTTCTTCTCAGGGCGACCTCGCTGTGTTCTCTCCCTGTCACAGCGTTGACCCACTCAGTCACCTCTCAATTCAGGCACGCCCATTACACGCGTGACAGGCTTTCAAAAGGTATCAGTAATGAATGTGCATGAGGTAAGAAAACACTTGAGCAGAACAGGCCTTCCATTTCCCCCCTCCACCGGATGATGGCAAATCTTCTAATTCCAGCGTTTGGGAAGGGAGAGGCAGGAGGATAGACACAAGTATGAGGCCAGTCTGTTCTATATATTTCCAGACCAAGTCAGGGCTAACAATAGGGAGATTCTCTCAAAAGACTCCTTTCCTCAAAAGAAAAAAAGCATAGTATCTGGGCAAATGTGGTGGATCCTGAGTTTCAGGTCAGCTTGGGAGAGACCTGGGTCACTAGGGGATACACTAATGAAACAAAGCCAAAACCAGCCCACCACTTGTGCCTGGGTCTTACTTGCTATCAAGTATATTTTAGTGCTTGGGATGCAGATTAGGGGTTCTGAGAATTCTAGTTATTATTGTACAGCCCAACCTGAGAACTACTGTATTAGAAGAACCTAGGAGGCTGTAGGCAGGCAAAGGTAARGAGGAGGTTCTCACAGAAATCTGGTCATACTCTGAAGGACTGTGCCAGASACCAGGGCAATGATGGTGCTGTTGATGTGAGTCTGAGGGAACATGATTTCATTATGCCTCAGAGACAGGATGTAAGAAGAGAATTGGAAGTCGAGTTGGCCTGGCCTCTGAGACCCTTTGCACAGCATGGTTCGCTCCTCCCCCTGCGTAGCTCTGCTAGGTCATTTACTGCCTGCCCAGGCAACCCCTGGCTTCTGGATTTTGTTCTCTGTTGACCTTTCACCTCTTAAGATCCCGTTCCCCAAATGCCAAACAAGCCCACTCCAGCCTAAAGCTGAGCACAGCAATGGATGCTCTTACCAACAAGGGCCATGTTTCCACTGCTGAAGGCTGCATTTTTTTTTTGAAGGCTGCATTCTTAATTTTATTATATATAGAGGTGTGCCTGCGTGTATGTTTCCATAACAGACCAATGCAGTGCTCAGAAGATGGTGTCACATCCCCCAGAACTGGACTTTCTGAGAGCTGGGAGCTGCCGTGTAGGTTCTAGAAATCAAATTGGAAGAGCAGCCCCAATCCCTGGGCTATCTCTTCTGTTCCTGAAATCGGAATATCTCAGTTTTAGAAGAATTTAACTCTAGGAAGAGACAGAGGAGAATGTCCTATTCTTTAAGACGGGTGGGGATGGGTGAGTGGTGTCTCACTATGTGGCTCTGGTTGTCCTGGAATTCACTATGTAGCCCAGGTTAGCCTCCAACTCACAGAGATATGCCTGCGTCTACCTCTGGTGTGATGAGATTAAAGGCTTGCACCACTATGCCCTKCTAKGTTGTTCATTCCACTAATAACAAACCTAGCTATAACCTGGCGTGTTCATTCCTTTAATCCCAGCACTCAGGAGGCAGAGACAAGTCTGGCCTGGTCTACATAGTGATTTCTAGTCAGCCAGGCCACACAGTAAGAGCTGGTGTTTGAAAAAAGAAGCCAGGTTTAGAGGTTCTCTGTGCTTTAGGAGGCAGAGGCAGGCAAATCTCTGAGTTTGAAGCCAGCCTGATCTACAGATGAACTTGTAGGACAGCCAAGGCTACACAGAGAAACTTTGTCTAGAAAAACAAACAAGGGCTAGAGAGATGGCTCTTCCAGAGGTCCTGAGTTCAATTCCCGGCCACCACATGGTAGCTCTCAAACATCTGTGATGGGATCCCGTGCCCTCTTCTGGTGGGTCGGAAGACAGCTACAGTGTACTCATATACAAACCAAATAAAACAAAGGAAAAAGAAACCTGCCCCTGACACAATGTTTAAGAACTGATCCAAGTGGATTCTTATCAATACTATCTTCACAGCTTCCCCCTCCCATTGTGTGTATGTGTAGGTGTATGTGTGTGGCAAGCACATGTGTGTAGCAAGCACATGCGTGCGCTGGTCTGTAACTCAGCTGTGTCGCAGCCCTTGCCTTCTATTTTGTTTTCCTGTCTGTGTTTTATCATCTTGACCTGCATAGTTCAAGGCACTCTCAGCTCAATCCTGTTTTAGACGAAGCCCCATGAATACTGGGAAGCATTTGACAACTTCATTGTGGTTTTAAGCCTGGTGAGCCAAATCCTTGCCTTCCTTACCTGGGCCTTGTGCTCCCTTCAAATTATGCAGTCCAGGCATCTCATGGGAAACTGACATAGGAAATACCCTGGATCCCATTTGGCCCATTCAGCCCACAGATCCTGGTCTCTGGCTCTACYCATAGATTCAATATGTATGCCTTCTGTCCCTGCTGGAATTCTCTCATGTGGACCTTAGACATTTCCACAAACCAAGCTTATTGCCCAGGCCTATAAAGATTTATTTATTTATTATATGTAAGTACACTGTAGCTGTCTTCAGACACTCCAGAAGGGGACGTCAGGTCTCTTTACAGATTGTTATAAGCCACCATAGGGCTGCTGGGATTTGAACTCAGAACTTTCAGAAGAGCAGTCAGTGCTCTTAACCGCTGAGCCATCTCTCCAGCCCCTTGCTCACACCTATAATCTTAGCACTTGGAAGATGGAGGCAGGAGGATCAAGAGTTCAAGGTCATCCATGGATACACATCGAATCAGGCCAGCCTAGGCTGAGTACATCCACTTCAAACAAACATCAGCGATTTCAATGAGAAGCTCGCACGGACGCAGATGCTTGAGCACTCGTTCTGCAGCGGTGGGACTGTTTGTTCGGGAAGAATTGGGAAGTGTGGTCTTCCTGGAGGTGGGCTTTCAGTGCAGGAAAGCTTCGAGGTTTCAAAAGTCCACATCACTTCAGTTAGCTTTCTGCTTAGTACTTGTTGGTGGAGCTGTGAGCTCTCATTTACTGCCCCAGCACCGTGTCTGCCTGCCTGCCTGCTGCCTGCTCTGCCTGCCCTGCCTGCTGCCTGCCCTGCCTGCCTGCCCTGCCTGCTGCCTGCCCTGCCTGTATTGATGGTCATGGCCTTGACCTCTGAAACTACAAGCTCCACATAAACCTTATATAAATTGCCTGGGCCATGGTGTCACATCACAGCCACAGAAAAGTAGCTAAGACACAAACTGAACCACCGCTGTTAGCGTAGGAACCTGCAGCTCAGAGCTGGTGGGATGGCTCAGCAGGTAAGAGCACTTGCTGTGGAAACCGGAGGACTGTTTTTATTCCCAGAACCTGTGCTTGAAGGAGAGAACCAGCTCCTGAAATCTGTCCATTTATCTCCACACTACCCACACACATACAATAATAATAAATTAAAAAAAATAAAAGGAACCTGTAGCTCGACAGAGACTAGGGTAGGAAGTAGAAATTCTTGTCTTAAAAGTATGCAGATTAGC
>BDUI01001795.1:21282-31282 GCA_002335545.1 Apodemus speciosus
GAGAGAGAGAGAGAGGAGAGAGAGAGAGAGAGAGAGAGAGAGAGAGAGAGAGAGAGAGAGAGAGAGAGCACTTGAGGGAGAAAATCAGAGAAGGTATTTGGAGGAGAGAGCGATGAGAAGCACCAAGGAGACAGAAATGAGAAAAGACCGAGGGGTGAGAGAGCTGGAGCAAGCCAGTTAAGGCCGAGGAAGGATGCTCCGAGGGACCCTGGACAGAGAAGGATGGGGGGAGGGCTCTAGTGGGAGGGGAAGAGAGAGAAGCTAGTTAGAGGAGAGGAGGCGAGGGGCCCAGAGTACCTTATGGGAAAAGGGTGACTGAAGCAGGCCATAATGGGAGAAGGGAGAAGAGACAGCAAGGCCCAGCCTGGCATAGGAAGAAGAGATGGGGGTGGGGGTCAGCTACAGCCCCCCTTCTGCTGATGGGAGAACAGAAGCCTAAAAGGACCTGAAAAGGGAGGGCATGACTGGGTGTGAGTGGTGAGGACTCCTGTGTCCTCATCTCTGGAATAAATTGACACCTGCAGAGAGCCACCCGCGGGCTGGCGCCTGGCTCTGAAAAGCCCGGCGTCAGCAAACAGTCCTGAAGGGGGGGTGGCAAGGGGGGGCTTACTGAAATGACCTGGGTGTCTGCCCTGCCTACCTTTTTACTGGTCCTGCCCCTAYTGCCTGGGCACCCAGGCATCCAAGCAGTAATACTGGGGGGCTGGCAAGGGGAGGGGGGGACTCCTGGGGTGAGAAGATACCTGAGGTTTGCCTCAGGACGTAGGTCAAAATGCTGTGCAAAGAAGACCTCAGCCAGGGTCCAAGGCTCTTCCAGATTATGGGAGGGGGTGTCGGTAGGTTTATTTGAGAAACCTACCTCAGTATTGCTTCTCTTATCCACCCCCCACMCCCACCCCCATTTGCCAGAGACCTGGTCAGTAGGGTTAGGCTCTGATGAGGCTAAGCAGGATGGGGGGAGGGGCTTGTCTCTTAGGATTCTGTTCGCCTAGACTACCCTCCCCTCATATATACTTCTTCCTCTTTGGTAAGATTGGGTGGAACTAGTGTTCTGACTCATGTCTCTGTCCTCCTCTCATGGCCCGAATGGACTCAGCAACCAAGCAAGCCCCTTCCCCTCTTCCTCTAGACCACCCCCCTCCAGGGTTAAAGCTGCAGCCCGTTGCCGAGGTAACATTGCGGGGCAGCATCCTGTCGCCCAGCAACCGGCTGCAGGATCATGCATCTGTCCCTGGATTTGTCCCTCCTCACTCTAACCCCTGGTTCTAGGCACCCCAACTTCCAACTTCTAAGGGAAGATGTGGAAGGGCCTGGGTGGGGGGAGGGAAAGGGTTCCCAAGTGCACAGATCTTTAGGGAATGGTATGCTGATGGGGACAGAAGGTTCTGGGGTTTGTACAGTCCTGAGGAGGCCCAGAGTGTGGCCTGGGGTGGGGGTTCAGCGCCATGAAATTACAGCTCAGGAGTAATTAACACGTATAAACAAACCCGCCACTTCCTGCTAATTAATGACTTGGTATTTTTATTTTCTCTTCCCTGTCTATCTCATTCTCTCCCAGAGAAGTGGGGACTGGGACTCCTGAGTCCCTAGGGAGAGCCTGCCCGGGAGGGATCGAGGCAGGAAAGGGGCACCCTGAGTCTAGGACCCTCCCTCCTCTCACGCTGCCCTGGACATTTACCACATCGGACATAGCCACCCCCAGCTTGGGTCTCTGCGGAGGGAAGAGGGTAGCTGGGGGAAGGGGTAGGTGTCAGGGGGCTGCGGGTGGAACAAAGGGGTAACTTGATCTGAAATTCAAGCCACTAACCACTTGTCTCTTGTTTCCCCATCCTTTCTGTCCTCCCCGTCCAATTTCCCTTCCCTTCTTCCCCCTCTCTGTATTTTTCTGTCTGTTTGTCTGTCTGTATCTTGCACACCCTGTCCGGTTCCCCGTTGTCCCCTTCACCGGGCAGGTCGGGCCTCCCAGCACCTTCTCCTACCTTCATCCCCTTCCCCACCCCTTACCCCCTCCATGGAGAGAAATAGACTCCTCTTCTGTCCCTTCTAACCCAGGTCCCTACCCGTCCCCCTCCTCCATCCTTTCCCCGCCCCCTCCTCCCTCCTGGGGCGAGGGGGGCCTCCCTCCCTCTCCCCCCCTTCTCTCTCTCCGAGGGGGGGGTCAGGGGAGGGAGGGGGGGTCCCCCAATCAGCATGTGGCTCCTGGCGTTGTGTCTGGTGGGGCTGGCTGGGGCTCAACGGGGAGGAGGGGGTCCCGGCGGCAGCGCCCCGGGCGGCCCAGGCCTGGGCCTCGGCAGCCTCGGGGAGGAGCGCTTCCCGGTGGTGAACACAGCCTACGGGCGAGTGCGCGGTGTGCGGCGCGAGCTCAACAACGAGATCCTGGGCCCGGTCGTGCAGTTCTTGGGCGTGCCCTACGCCACGCCGCCCTTGGGCGCCCGCCGCTTCCAGCCGCCGGAGGCACCTGCCTCGTGGCCCGGCGTGCGCAACGCCACCACCCTGCCGCCCGCCTGCCCGCAGAACCTGCACGGGGCCCTGCCGGCCATCATGCTGCCTGTGTGGTTCACCGACAACTTGGAGGCRGCCGCCACCTACGTGCAGAACCAGAGCGAGGACTGCCTGTACCTCAACCTCTACGTGCCCACTGAGGACGGTAAGGGCACAGGCACAAGGCCGGGCACCCTGTAGACACAGCCCACAAACACACATGCGCACCCCCAAGCACAGGACCGGCTTCTGCCCCTAAGCTGGGCCTTGATGGGCAGTCTGTCCCTGCAAGCCTCCGCAGATCCTCCGAGGTAAGGGCGCCTGCTTATCAGGCAGTCCTGGGAGCATCCATAAGGATCTCGCAGCAGAAACACTTTGTGCGTTAGGAGGAAGGGTAGCTGGCATTAGGCCAGGCTCCCCCATCCTGCCCTGAAAGGCACGCAGTCAGACACTTAATCTCAATGTTGGTGGCTGGTGTTCAGATGATGGATACCTCCATGGCTTGCTCCAGCCTTGCCTTCACCTCCTGCCTTTCTCCCCACATAACTACCTCCAGATTTCACTTCCAGCCATATCACTTAGAGTCCCCATCCTCRGGCCAACCTGCCCTCCGCACCTGTCAGTCTTTTACCTGAGTTGAGTACCCTTGTCAATGGTATTCGGTGACTTCTTATGGGAGATTCTTGTCCCCTATACAGATCCCTCCACATTCCTGAAGGATCAAGGAAGCTTTTTAGCAAAGGCCCTTCCACTCACAGCACAGCAACCATCCCCATCAGAACATCCTCCTTGGGTCTGAGATGCTGTTTTTGTGAATGGATTCCTGTTCAATGTATGACAGCTCTGTACCCCAGCTCCCCAGTAGCTTTCCATTCACCAACCTTCTGCACACCAAGATTAATCAGAACATTTTCCAGCCACACACACACACACACACACACACACACACACACACACACACGAAAACCAGCATCACAAACAGCCCTCACATCGCCTTTTTGACATACAATCTCGCCACTGCAAACCATCCCAACACGTCCGCAGAGCTGTCTCTGCTGCATGCCTCCTCTGGCTGGTAACTTGATGTGCAGGCCTGGTAACCAGAGGCCCCAAATGAATCCCGTACCTCCTCCTTGTGTACTCAAGTTCTATAGTAACTGAGACTCRAATGCTTAAAATGCCATTCATCCAGCTGGCCACGTGTTCCAATATCTTACAAGTTATAGATAGCTCTCAGCCACTTCACAGAGTACACATGCCCAATACTTCCCTGAAATGGTATTCCCATTACCCACATGGGCCTCAACCTTCCCTTAATCCTGGATGCCAGTCCTGTATCCCTGGATGCTCTGGTAACCCCTGCAGTGCAGTTTTTATATCCACATAGCCTTGAGATCACCCTCCTGAAAGGTCCAATACTAACACCTTTGCTCTTATGCTAATCATAGGATGACTCATGTCCCTTAACCTGCCCATGTCCATGCTAATATCTCCCATATGGACAGACCACCTTCTGCCTTGCATTCCAGCCCTGCATTCTAGCTAACTACCCCTCCCCATGTAAAACCATGGCTTCTAACAGCCTAGTCCCAGGGTCCTGCTGCCGTCTCCCGGCCTCCTCTCCTAGCACCCCTTCCCTTATCAGTTCTGCACCTGATCTCCCTGAAGTTCTTGCTCATCCTCTCATCTCACCATTGACATCACCGTGTGTGTGTGTGTGTGTGTGTGTGTGTGTGTGTGTGTGTGCACGCACGTGGCGTGCACATGCTCATATACATGCTTTTGAGACAGGGTCTCATTCTGTAGCCTAGGCTGGTCTAGAACTTACTAGAAGCTCAGGCTCTCCCACGAACGTTTGATAATCCTCCAGCCTTAACCTCCTGAGTGCTGGGTTTATGAGCCACCACGAGCCACACTTTCACATAAGCTGTCCACCCCACGTCTTCCTCATGGGGACTCTCGTCACACCTATGGGAACCATCTAACGCTTGTCACGGCTGGACTGTCCACTTCATCTGCACACGGATCATTCCCTCCCTCCCTCCATTCCACGCCTTCCCACACCTTCTGTATTTTTAACCGTTGCATATTGCAGACCTGCTTGGGGCTTGACACATTCAGGTGATCTCACTAAATCTTCACACCAGCTCCAGGAGGAAGTGGTTGACTCAGAGACACAGAGACACACACACACACACACACACACACACACACACACACACACACACACTTCACAGTCACGGTCATGAATACCCTGATGACTTTATCTCAACCCATATCCTCTCACAAAATAGAGGCCCTAGTCCCAAGCCCGCCATGTGGATCATTATTGTCAGCGCTAGTGTGAACCTTGTTGACCCCCCACCCCTCCCTGAGTTTTGGGGAGAACCAGTCAGCCTGGGGAACTCCCTGAGACTCTTCAGTCTCAGCTCTCCCCTGACTAACCCCCAAATCCAAAGGAAGTCTGACACCAGTCTCTGGGTTCTGCTGGGACTTTTGCTGATCCCCACTTGCTCTCGAAGCAGGACACCTACTTGAGTGTCACACTGGCCCAAGGCACTGTTTCCTCACGTGGGCAGGATGAATCCCTGAGAGGGGAGGAGGGCTCCTTTGCAGTGGACCTAGGGTGGGGCTGGTGATCCTAAGGGAAAATCACAATTTGGTGGGGAGGAGAGGCCTGGGCAAGGACTAAGGTGGGGGGAGTGTGGAGGGGTAAGCCGGAGTGGAGGGCAAGACCTGATGACCCCTTTCCCTGCTTTGCCCACACTGGGGAAGTGGGATGAGAAGCCAGGCCTGCGAGTGTGGATGGAAGAGAAGTGCTGGGGGGTGAGGCTGGAAAGGGGGCAGGTGGGCAGCCTAGCTGACCTACCCACAGCCCTTCAGTTGGCAGCAGGGGCTTCTGGAGTCAATGAGCAATGGGGTGGTCTGCCCCAAACCTATTCTGCCTTCTGACCTCCAGAACAATTCAGAGGGAAGTAGTCCTTTYTGCACAGCCTCCTCTTACAGCCTGGACAGCCCACAGCACATGGCTGCCCCTGAGAGGAGTCTGCGTGAAAGACGGCCTGGGTGGCAAGCCAGCCCTGGTGTAGCCTAGGCCCACCCCCACCCCACCCCATTCCCCTAACACTATTTCATTTCCAGCAAGTAGCAAACACACCAAAAAGCCAAGTCCTTTCCAATTAAGTAACTGCGTCTCAAGACAGCCTCGGCCCGCTCAGGCACCCCACCCCTCAAACCCACCTTTTCTTTGGGGCATGACTTTTTCTGGGGAGGGGAAAAGTTGGGTTATAGAAACGTTTTTCTCTTTTCTTGGTTTCTTTTTCTTGCAAACAGATTTTGCTTTTTTTGGCTTATTTTTTCTGCCTCTCCCCCCTCCCCTTTTCTGCTTTCTCTCCTCCCCTCCCCATCTACCGCCTCCCCTGACCCCATCTTTCCCCACAAAATTGTCCTTTTTTCTCTGTTTTGTGTTCCCGGTCTTAGGTCCGCTCACAAAAAAACGTGACGAGGCGACGCTCAATCCGCCAGACACAGGTAGATTTAAAAATCCCGCTGATGCATGTGGTTGCTTTGAAGAGGACTCTGATGGCCCTGCCCCTAACTAAATGTCCCCACAGCTCTCAAGGCACCTCCCCCTCCAGTCATTCTCCCAACTAAAAAATGCAAAAGAAAAAAGAAAAGAAAAAATTTTAAAAATTGGAAAAAAGAATCATGAAAACTTCAAACAAAATTTGAAAAATGTTGGACCCACTAGTTGACCTGTGAGAAAGACTAGCCATGGCGAAATAAGGTGGAAACTGAAAAGGGAATTGGATTGCCAGAAAAAAAAAAAATTGGATAAAATGCTGAGAGTTTGAAAGAAATCTGGACTGTTTCACAACATGTGAAATGTACCATTTGACCGGAAAAAAAGTTTTAATCTGAAGCAAAATAACATTTGAAAAAAATTGACAAATTAATGACATTAATCAAAACATTAGAAACCTGCTATGATTTCTAACCAAAGCCTGTCAGATTTAAAAAAAAAAAAAAAAAGTGAACATCTGAAATGAATGAAAGAATTTGAAAATTTTTAAAAACAGGGCCCAATATCTTGAAGTTTCACCACAAAATTTTGAAATAATGCAAAGAATTTTTTTCTTGTTTTCTTTTTTTCCCAAATGGAGCTTTTTTTGTTTTTTCTTTTCTTGTTGACTCTGCCCCAAGATCTTCTTGCTTTTTGGTTGTCGTTTTTTTCTTTCTTTCTTCTTTCTTGATCCTGGTTTTTGTTGTCGGTTTTGGATTCTTGCTGCCCCGCCCCTCTTCCTGCTCCTTCCCTTTCTAATATCCTCCCCACCCCAGGGAGAGGTCTGGGGGAGGGGGGAGAGGAGGAGGGCATTAGGGCAGGTCCCCGGAAGGAAGAGCAGTGTCTCAGGGTGGCCAAGGAAGTCCAGAGAGCAGGGCAGGGGCAGAAAGGGCTGTCCTACGACAGAGGTCGACCTTCTGGCTAGATGCGTGAGATGGCACAGGAGCTGGGTACCGGCTGGAGGGTCTGAGCCCAGCTCCCCTGGGTACCGGCTGGAGGGTCTGAGCCCAGCTCCCCTGGGTACCAGCTGTAAGGTCTGAGCCCGGCTGCCCTGGCAGATGTTAACCTAGAGCTCTACCAGTTCCTGAGCCAGAGCCCAGGAGCATGCCAAGAGTTCAAAGAGAGCAGGAGCTGACCCCAGCCTTGGGACTTTAGAGATATCCTCTGCTAATAGTGGGGCATCAGACTGTATAGTCTGGAGGGCCCTGACAAGCCYTCCTGGGCTCCAGGCTCCCTCTTCAGGAATTCTCACCCATCGTCCATCCGGTCCAGTGCCTCCCGGCCTGCTACATGTGGCCGCCATCTAAAAGATTCTTTTGGCCAAGGCAGCAGAGCTTCSGGGTAGGAGAGGCCAGTTTGGAGGGCGGAGAGTCCAATAGTCAGAGCTTTACCGTGACTTCATTAAGCAGGMTCTTTCCCACCCTGCCTCCTCCTGCCACAGTAATTAGGCTGGGGGTTGCCATGGTAACCGGGGAGGTGACCTAGAAAGGAATTAGGGCGGGGAGGAGACCAAGCCCCCAGGGACCCTAAGGCCTGGCACCCCTCACCCACAGACTAGGGTGCCATGTGGAGCTGAGGCCCAAGCCTGAGTCTGAGGAGACGCCAGGGCCCTCCCAGCACCTACAGCCCTGGTCCCAGCCGTAGTCCGCTCTTCCCAGGAGCAGGGAGGAGACTGGTTGTGTGTGTGCAGAGGCCCTGAGGAGGGCCACTTCCTACCCTTGGCCTCTGTTGGGCTTCTTGGAAAGTGTGCCCAACATTTGGTGAGGTGCTTGGACTCATGCTGGCCAATGATGAGGAGGGACCTTCCTCTAGGCTTAGCTGGGGAGGGGGGGAGGGGAATCCGGTCTTGCCCCCCGCCAGGGATGTTAGTGACAAGTCCCCTGAGCTCCAGGCTGCTCCTCAGAAGGCCCAGGAGCTCCAAAGTGCTGCTTCTGGTCTGACTGTGTTCTTGTCCCCCCATCTCCCGGCCCACCTGCCACCCCTTCCCCTCGCAGATATCCGGGACTCTGGGAAGAAACCGGTCATGCTGTTTCTACACGGCGGCTCCTACATGGAAGGCACCGGGAACATGTTCGACGGCTCGGTCCTCGCTGCCTATGGCAATGTCATCGTAGCCACACTCAACTACCGTCTTGGGGTGCTCGGTGAGGGTGGGCAGCCAACTCTTGGGGGGGGCAAAGTCTGGGAAGCTATCCTGGTGGGTAGCGTCCTCACAAGTACCCCAGTATACCGGATAGACTTACTCTGCATTAAGCCCCTGGGACACCTCCAAGAAGCACCCTTCTTCTACCCCTAGGTTTCCTCAGCACTGGTGACCAGGCTGCAAAAGGCAACTATGGGCTCCTGGACCAGATCCAGGCCCTGCGCTGGCTCAGTGAGAACATTGCCCACTTTGGAGGTGACCCCGAGCGCATCACTATCTTTGGGTCTGGGGCAGGGGCCTCCTGTGTCAACTTGCTGATCCTCTCCCACCATTCAGAAGGTACCAGCAGCCTCCCCACCTGCCTCCCCTTCCCGAAGCCTGAACCCTACCAATCCTCTCCTTCCATTAGCTGATTACAGCCTAGCCCGAGGTCTGCTTGTCCCACCAGGACTGTTCCAGAAGGCCATTGCTCAAAGTGGCACTGCCATTTCCAGCTGGTCTGTCAACTACCAGCCGCTCAAGTACACGCGGCTGCTGGCAGCCAAGGTGGGCTGTGACCGAGAGGACAGCACGGAAGCGGTGGAGTGTCTACGCCGGAAGCCCTCCCGGGAGCTAGTGGACCAGGATGTGCAGCCTGCCCGGTACGGGGGCGGGAGAGGGCTGCGTCCAGGTCTCTGCTTTCCTAACTGGTTCCAAGGAGGTGGAGGTGAGAGGTCCTTAGAGGCAATCTAACAGGGCAAGGAGAAGAGGGCTGCAGATAGCCCTAGTAGCTGTCCGTTAGCAGTCTCCCTTAGGTGGAGGTCACCCTACCACATAGATCAAGCACAGGGTTTCACATAATGCTTTAGGAGGATATCCAGAGGGGCCAAAATGCCCCGAAGGACTGACTCTATGAGTCTTCAGGTCATGGAAAAAGGTCTTCTAGGCAGAGGGCGGTACCTATGTGTGGCTTAGGAGACCACGGGCCCACAGGAGGACAGCGACCAGATGGTGAGATCTTTCCCCCTTCTCCCCAGATACCACATTGCCTTTGGGCCAGTGGTGGACGGCGACGTAGTCCCTGATGACCCTGAGATCCTCATGCAACAGGGGGAATTCCTCAACTACGACATGCTCATCGGCGTCAACCAGGGAGAGGGTCTCAAGTTCGTGGAGGACTCCGCAGAGAGTGAGGACGGGGTGTCTGCCAGCGCCTTCGACTTCACCGTCTCCAACTTCGTGGACAACTTGTATGGGTATCCGGAAGGCAAGGATGTGCTTCGAGAGACCATCAAGTTCATGTATACGGACTGGGCTGACCGGGACAATGGCGAGATGCGGCGTAAGACCCTGCTGGCGCTCTTTACTGACCACCAGTGGGTGGCCCCAGCTGTGGCCACTGCCAAGCTACATGCTGACTACCAGTCCCCCGTCTACTTTTACACTTTTTACCACCACTGCCAGGCTGAGGGCCGGCCAGAGTGGGCAGATGCCGCGCACGGGGATGAGCTGCCCTACGTCTTTGGGGTGCCCATGGTGGGCGCCACTGACCTCTTCCCCTGCAACTTCTCCAAGAATGATGTCATGCTCAGCGCAGTAGTCATGACCTACTGGACCAACTTCGCCAAGACTGGGTGAGGGCCAGAGGGCCTAGTGGGGCTGGGTGGGGCGCCCTTGTAGGTTGAGGTACCCTTGCCTGCCTCTGCGGGTTCTTCCTCCCACCTCCCTTCACAAGGCCATCATTCCTCTAGGAAGACACAGGCTCTTACGTGCCCTTGCTCTCGTGAGGCAAACTGCTGAACACCTTTGTCTCGGACACTGAGGGGGTTGGAGAC
>BDUI01001795.1:33782-39277 GCA_002335545.1 Apodemus speciosus
CCTCCCCGTCCAGCTCCCTGGAGACCCTGGAAGTGATGTGTGCACATACGGTGACCCTTGGCCACCAGACAATACAGGTGGTACCTGGGGAGCAGCAAGGAAATCACAGGCCCCCTGGACCCCGCTCCCTCCCCACCCCTGAAAAGCATGTTTCTCCCCCATGGCACAAGTCAGGTGAAGCACGTTCTCCCTGGAAGCCCTCAACCTTCCAGACAACACAGATTTCCTGCTAGAGGAAAGGGAGGATCTCTGTGCATCCCAGGCCTGCCTGGAAACTGACCTTCCAATGGTCCGGGACACATTTCATCGAGTGGAAACGTTCTTGCATGTGGATGTGTGTTTCCCAGGCAGAGGGTCCTGCGCTCCCCAGCACTTCCCTGCATTCTCCCACACCTCCGGTCCAGCACATGCTTCCTCCTTGCATAGTAGGTGGGAACAGACTTTCAATTGACAGAAGCCACGCGGGAAGTACAGACTTGGAGGGAAACRCTGAGGGGGAGGGGTGGGGAGCATGGCACGTGTCACACAAGAGGCCATGCATGCTTAACCTCAGCCCTCATGGGACCTGAGGACAGCCTTTTCCTCAGTCCTTGAGATCATTGCTCATCCGTGCCAAACTGGGTAGATGGGTTGGGAGACTCTCAAAATGTGCCAAGGACCCCCTAAGTTCTAGTCCAGGAAGGGAAACGCCAGGAGCAGGTGGCAGCTAAGGTGGTCCCCCTGCACCTCCCTTGTCATTTCTCCTTCTCTGCCTTGGTTCCTCTTTCTCCATCACTGGCTCCTTTGATGCTCTCTCCCCATCTCAGGGTCAGACCAGCCTTCGCTCCTCACCTTCTTTAACCTGTCTCCCTCTCTAATTGGCTGCGCTGAAGAAGAACCGAAGCCGAGGAAGGGGGAGGGAAGGAGTCAGGGAAAAAGGTTATACGGACAGGCTGGGGAGAGAATGAGGTCAGCTGTACCAAGCAGCAGATGGAGGGGCCGTGGGGAACAGGGCAGACACCAGCAGGAAGATTTTGAAAGGAGATGTGGGAGGCCACTGCCCAGAGGTCTTTGGCTTTGGACCTCTTGGGGAAAAGAATGATGTCAGGGAGGGTTGTAAGGGACACCAGTGGAGGTGTGGCTGAATCGTCATGTATTGTTTGGCTTTCTGAGGGATGTTAGTGCCAAACTTGTATAGGGGTGGGGTGCTGTCTTCCACTGACACCCAGATCCAGAATCCTTGGTCTTGAGTCCCCTGTCCTTTCTCAATCCCTCCATCCCTCCCACCCCCCATGGAAATGTAGTTCTTTTCTGGCCCTTTCCCCTGCCTGGTCTAGCAATTCTTGGAACAGCCATGCCTTCCAAATGCTATCAACCTGGGCCCTGAGCCCTGTAAGCAGATGCCCCAGAGCTGGGGTGTGAGAGAGGGGCTGGGGGACCCCATGATACAGCCACGGACTCCAATGCCCAGCCCCTTTCCAAATAATCCCATGTCCCTACCCCAACCCTTTGCGGCTCTGTACACATTTTTAAACCTGGCAAAAGATGAAGAGAATATTGTAAATATAAAAGTTTAACTGTTGGTTGTGTCTCCTGTCATGTTAGAAGGTGAGGGGGAGGGTACCCAGCTCTGGTTGTACCTGTCATGTTAGGAGGTGGGGGGGAGGGTACCCAGCTCTGGTTGTACCTGTCATGTTAGGAGGTGGGGGGGAAGAAGCGCCCAACCCTTTGCAGAACATAACTCTTGAGATCTGAGGAGAAAAGGCAAGGGGGAGAATTTCCATAATGACGGGATTGGATGGTTAAGGCAGAGATCAGGATGGGCAAATAGTTACAAACACTTGTAATCAGAGCATTCTGGAAGCCATTGAGGGGGGTTGGAGGGGACCAGGAACTCAAGACCAGCCTGAGCTAAATATGAGATCCTGTCTTTAAGACAAAAATGCTGTCCAGCACACTTGGGAGGCAGAGGCAGGCAGATTTCTGAGTTTGAGGCTAGCCTGTTTTGTTTTTTGTTTTTTGTTTTTTCCCGAGACAGGGTTTCTCTGTGTAGCCCTGGCTGTCCTGGAACTCATTCTGTAGACCAGGCTGGCCTTGAACTCAGAAATCCACCTGTCTCTGCCTCCCAAGTGCTGGGATTACAGGTGTGCGCCATCACTGCCCGGCTCGAGGCTAGCCTGTTTTACAGTGAGTTCCAGGACAGCCGGGATTACACAAAGAAACCCTGTCTCAAAAAACAAACAAACAAAAAAGATAAAAATGCTGGACATGGTAAATGTTGTAATTCTAGAACTGGAGTGGTAATGACAGGGAACTCAGAAGTTCAAGGTCACTCCTGGCTACCTAGAACGTTTGAGGCTACATGAGATGCTGTCTCAAAG
The DNA here is from genome assembly GCA_002335545.1 of Apodemus speciosus. Classification (NCBI taxonomy): domain Eukaryota; kingdom Metazoa; phylum Chordata; class Mammalia; order Rodentia; family Muridae; genus Apodemus; species Apodemus speciosus. The sequence goes on from BDUI01001795.1 coordinate 36,143, forward strand.
AAAACAAGAAGGTCGGGAGCTTTGTCTGTGGCCCAGGGCCTGGTGCTTTAGAGGAAGTAGAAACTGATGAGGGCAGATGCCCAATGGATTAGAGAGCCAGTGTGCTCACCCAGGAGACTGGCTCTAAGAAAGGATGCAAAGAAAAGGGTCTGGCTCCCACCGGGGCCCAGGCTAAGGATGGGGTCAGCCCTGGGCCATGCGCTTTGAGAGTATCATCTTAGCACATTATGAGGGAAAGGCCCAGCATCATTGTGACCCGGTCACTCGCAGGACCTTCTAGGTCAGGCTGGCAGGCCAGTGGGCATTAGGGGTAGTGGGCTGGGGGCCTAAGGGCCCTGGTGGCCCTAGGGACCGCCATGGCCATGGCTGAGCGGCCACGGCCTGGGTGGCCCTCATATCAAAACCCCAACACCAACAACTGCCAGGACATGGGAAACTCCATTCTGCTGCTCTTGGGTCTCATCATCTGTATTAACATTGGCATCAATTTGGTGACCCTGGTCAGGGATGGAGGGTGTGGATGAGGTGGCTGGGAGGCAGGCCTGGTTACGAGGACCTACCTGTGGTCACCATGTCCTCCTATATCTAGCTCTGGAGCCGAATCCGCATCCTCTTACACCGAATATTCCATATCATTTGTGAAAAAGGTAAGGAAGGCTAAGGGTTGGGGCCTAGCAGGGGCAGAAGCCAAGCGTTCTAGCCCACCTGACCCTAAGAGTGAGTTGTAGCTTCTCTCTCAACGCCCCACCTACCATCTCTCTAGAAGCCAGCCTTTCCAACGGTCTCACTTCTCCCTAATCCACAGAAACCAGTAAATTATCCTCACCTGGGAAGCTGGCCCAGCCCTCGAGGAAGCAGACCCACCCCGAAGTCCATCTTCGATGTACCATGGACCCTGTGAAGATGACCGTGACCCCCCCACCCACTCGTCGTCGTCACCGCCATCGAGCGCCTCCACCTCGCCGTGCCCGCCGCCCCGTAGCTTGGGCCCCTGATACTGATGAGGAGAAACCTCCACAGCAGCACCCCGCAATCTGTTCCCGCCACTGGGACGGTCCTAAGGATTGGGAAGGCTTCCAATCTATGCAGGAGATGTGGGAACCTTGGACTCAGGATGGTCTAGAGCAGCCTCCCCAGACCATCCGCTTCCAGCCAACAGTAGAGGCAAGGCCTCTCAAAACAGAAATCCGGTCAGAGCAGGGCCTAGAGGCCTATGTGTATACTGTGAATCCCCCGCCCCCCAGTCCAGAGGCTTTGGGCCATAAAAATGCGGCAGGGCCAGGGGGAGGTGCTGAGGGTGAGCAAGCACAGGGCCAGCCTGTCTCACCCCCCTTTCTGGGTCCAGCAAATGTCCCTGAAATACCCCGGCGCCGTTCATCAGGTCGAATAGTCTATGATGCCCGAGATGTGAGGAGAAGGTTACGAGAACTGACCCGGGAGGTGGAGGCTTTGTCCCACTGTTACCCCTTGGTCTCTGGATCCAGCACAGCTGAGGGGACAGGCAAAGATTGGGTGTATCGTCCCCTGAAGGGAAGGTGACTGGGGACAAAAATAAAAACAGAGAGAGGAAGTGGTTTGTGGTGATATAGAGGGAAATGATCCTCACAGTGCCTGTAATTCCTGGTCGCTAAGAGAATGGCCTCCCTGGACATTCTAGAGATCCCTGGGGGCCTGTGTCAACTTCTTGCCCTCGTAGGTCCTGTTCTGAGCCTTTCTAAGGCCCTTCTTGGCTCCAAGACACCGAACTGCTTCCACCTTGCTTTTAGTGGCCAGAGAAGCCACCAAGTCAATCCACCAGGCAATCCTGAGCTGGAGGATTAGACCTCAGGCCCATGGTCCRAACTCGGAGGTCTATGGAGCCTRGGTTTAGACTTCAGGTCTAGCAGAAACCATGGTTCCTCTAATGCTCTGGTTTCTTTGGGCAGATTGCCGAGAGAGGGGGGATCTCTCTAGGCCCTCTCAATCTCCCAGGCAAACCTCAAGTTCCTACAGCCTTTGAGAACAGACTTAGAAGCAGGAGGTAAAACAACAGGGGCGTCTCAAGAGGTGACTTTCCATAACGTCTTAGCTTCTGTGATCTTATGCCTGTCCATGTCACAAAGGAAAGATGCAGGCTCAGGCCAAGTGACTTGCTTGTGGCCACAGATAGCAGGGACCATGTTCACAGCCTTACGACTTTCTACCTCCCCTCCCCACCCTTCCCAGTGCCAGCGAATCACTCCAGCCTACACTTTCCCATGTAGCCTCTTCTGAATTTCCCATCCACTGGCCAGCAGAGAAACTGATGCCCTGCTCCTAAATGGCTGAGATTCTCCTATGCATATCAACACACAATTTTCTGTAAATCACCCTACTTTTTTTTTTTTTTTTTTTTTTATTATACTCAAGCTGGTGACATATAACCCCAGGCAGGACTCGGGAAATTGAGGCAGAAGGATCATTGCAAGTTCAAAGCTAGACAGATTTACATAGCCAGTTCTGGGCTAGACGTGGCTAAAATAGCAAGACATTCTATCAGCAAAACAAAACTCCCAAAGAGAAGTTATTAATCATGTTAATTTTATTCTGTTACATACTAAAAAGGTACTGTATGTTTGGAGACCATAGGAGATGCCTGTCCTCCATTTTTGAATAGTTTGCTATATRAAACATGCTTGGTTGGCAGGAGGAAGGAAGGGCCAAGGTGTTCGAGGGGAGTCTGCCAAGGTCAGCCTGGCTTACCAGAAACCCTGTCTGAAAATAGCATGAAAAATGACTTGTTGGCAGGATGGCGTGTGCCTGTAATCTGAGTTCCAGGCCAGGGAGGATTATATAAGACCGTTTTGGTTTTTTGAGACGGTCTCACTATGTAGCCTTGGCTGGCCCAAACGTCACTGTGTTGATCATGGCTGGCCTTGACCTCAGAGAGATCTGCCTGCTTCTGCATCTGAAGTGACTGGACTGAAGGTGTGCGCCACCATGCCTGACTCACTTTTAGGTTTTTAGGAATTTTATTAATTAAGCGTTTATGTGGGGGGTGTGTGTGTGTGATGTCAATGGAGTCCAGGAGCAGGGTGTCAGATCCTCTGGAACTGCAGTTTACTCAAAATACCCCTTCTGTCATATCATTTTCATCTTTATACTGTGTGTAGTGCG
>BDUI01001795.1:125869-136501 GCA_002335545.1 Apodemus speciosus
CAGAATGGCTAAGATTAAAAACTCAGGAAACAGCAGGTATTGGCTAGGATGTGGAGAAAGAGGAACACTCCTACACTGCTGGTGGGACTGCAAGCTGATACAACCACTCTGGAAATCAGTCTGGTGGTTCCTCAGAAAACTGGACATGATACTTCTGGAGGACCCAGCCACACCACTCCTGGGCATATACCCAGAAGATTCCCCAGCACATAGCCATTCTTATGTAATAAGAACGGAAACAGTTGTGCTGTTAGAAAGACAAATGGGACCTCATAAAATTACAAAGTTTCTGTAAGGCAACTTACAGAATAAGATTTCTCATCAGATAGGCTGGAATGACTTGGAAAGGTGTTTTTTTCCTCTACCTTCCAAGCTCAAAGTTACCTATTGATATTGGGTAATTTAAACACAGTAATTGGTAACAACATTTGGCAAAAGGAGAGTGGCTTCAACTTTCTAAGGACACCTTGATTTTCAGATTATTTTAAACTGATTGTCAGTGGGGACTTAGCTAAGATGCAGCATAGAAGCTTGTACTAGCTGAATTTTACTTATATTTACCCAATAAAGAGTCATTTATGATAAAAAAAAAAACCTTATTGATATTTTTGTGTTCTGTGGACTGTATATTGGGTATTCTGTACTTTTCAATTTTTGGCTAATATCTACTTAGTAGTGAACACATACTATTCACATGTCCTTTTGGGTCTGAGTGACCTCACTCAAGATTATATTTTCTAGTTCCAGTCAATTTCCTGCAAAACTCAGGATGTTTTCATTTTTAATAGCTGAGTAATATTCCACTGTGGAAATGAACCATATTTCCTGCATCCTTTCTTCTGTCCTGGGACATCTGGGTTGTTTCCAATTTCTGGCTATCACAATTAAGGCTGCTATGAACATAGTGGAAAGTGTGCCCCTGTGGCATTGTGGGACATCTTTTGGGTATATTCCCAAGTAGTACAGCTGGGTTTTCAGGTCAATCTATTTCCAATTTTCTGAGGAACCTCCAGATTGATTTCCAGGTCTTTGTACAAGTTGGCAATCCCAGGAGCAATGGAGGAGTGTTCCTCATTCTCCACATCCTTGCCAACATATTTTGTTACCTGACGTTTTAATCTTAGTCATTCTGATTGGTGTAAGATGGAATTTCAGGGTAGTTTTGATTTGCATTTCTCTGATCATTAAGGACTTTGAAATTTTCTTTCTTTTTTCTTTTTTTTTAATCAGGTATTTTCTTTATTTACATTTCAAATGTTGTCCCCTTTCCTGGTACCCCCTCCCCCAAAATCCCATAAGCCATCTCCCCTCCCCCTGTTCTCCAATAAACCCCCTCCTGCTTCTCTGTCCTAGTATTCCTCTACACTGCAGCATTGAACCATTCCAGAAAAAGGGCCTCTCCACCCATTGATGTCTAACAAGGGCATCCTCTGCTGCCTATGCATCTGGAGCTATGGTAACATCATGTGTAGTCTTTGTTTGATGATTTTGTTACTGGGAGCTCTAAGAGTACTGGGTAGCTCATATTGCTGTCCCTCTTAGGGCACTGCAAACCCCTTCTGCTCCTTGGGTCCTTTCTCTAGCTCCTCAATTGTGGACCATGTACTCAGCTCAATGTCTGCCTGAGAGTGTCCCCGTCTGTAATTGCCATGCACTAGCAGAACCTCCCAGGTGACAGCCATATCAGGCTCTGGTCAGCAAGCACTTGAGGACAAGGATAACAGTATCTGGGTTTTATAACTGTATATGGGATGATCCCTGGTGTGTGTGTGGGGATAGTCTCTGGATGGTCTTTCCCTCAGATTCTGCTCACATTTTGTCTCTGTATCTCCTTCTATGGGTATTTGGTTCCTCCTTCTAAGAAGGACTAGCTTTGTTCTTCCTCCTTCTTGGGCATCATTTGATATGTGAAGTGTGTCTTGGGTTTTCTAAGCTTCTGGGCTAATATCCACTTATCAGTGAGTGTATACCATAGGTATTCTTTTGTGATTGGGTTACCTCACTCAGGATGATATTTTCCTGTTCCGCCTATTTGCCTAAGAATTTCATGATTTCATTGTTTTTAATAGCTGACTAGTATTCCATTGTGCAAATATACCACATTTTATGCATCCATTCCTCTGTTGAGGGACATCTGGGTTCTTTCCAGCTTCTGGCTATTATAAATAGGGCTGCTATGAACAAAGTGGAGCATGTGTCCTTATTACATGCTGGAGAATCCTCTGGGTATATGCCCAGGAGTGGTACAACAGGGTCCTCCAGTAGTATTATGCCCAGTTTTCTGACGAACGCGCAAACTGACTTCCAGAGTGGTTGTACCAGCTTGCAATCCCACCAGCAGTGGAGGAGTGTACCTCTTTGTCCACATACATGCCAGCCCCTGCTATCTCCTGAGTTTTTGATCCTAGCCATTATGGTTGGTGTGTGGTAAAATCTCAGGGTTATTTTGATTTGCATTTCCATGATGACTAAGGATGTTGAACATTTCCTTAGGTGCTTCTCAGCCATTCAATATTCCTCAGGTGAAAATTCTGTGTTTAGTTCTGTACCCCATTTTTAATAGGGTTATTTGGTTCTCTGAAGTCTATATTCTTGAGTTCTTTGTATATAATGGATATTAGCCCTCTTTAGGATGTAGGGTTGGTAAAGATCTTTTTCCAATTTGTTGGTTGCCATTTTGTCCTATTGACAGTGTCCTTTGCTTTACAGAATCTTTGTAATTTTATGAGGTCCCATTTGTCAATTCTTGATCTTAGAGCATAAGCTCTTGATATTCTGTTTAGGAAAATTTCCCCTGTGCCCATGTGCTCAAGGCTCTACCCCAGTTTCTTTTCTACTAGTTTCAGTGTGTCTGGTTTTATGTGGAGATCCTTAATCTTTCTTTAATTGTTTCTCATCCACTTCATATTCTTCTGTTGTGAATTCTCAGTTTAGCTCTAAACCCCATTTCTTGACTGTGTTCTTTGGCTTTTTGTGGTTAGTTTCTTGAGTTCTTTATATATTTTGGATATTAGCCCTCTATAGGATGTGGGGTTAGGGTAGATTTTTTTGCCAATCTGTAAGTTGCCAATTTGTCTTGTTGACTATATCCTTTGACTTACAGAAAATTTCCAGCTTCATGAGGTCCCATCTATCAATTTTTCATCTTAAAGAATGAGACATTAAAATTCTGTTTAGGAACATTCCCCCTGTGCCAATAAGTTCAAGGCTTTTTTCCAGGAGGGAGAAGAAAGCAATCACAAGTAGGAAGTAAGGGAGGGACTTGGAAGGGAAAGTGGATGGGTGCCTGATATGGTTTTGGGTGAGGGAAAAGGACTGAAGCTCTGAGGGCAACTAGAAAAATGGAAACCAGCAACCTTGGATGTGGGAGGTTGGTTTGACACTCCAGAATGCACCAGAGACCCTGGAGTTGAAAAACCCTCAGGACTCAAAGGGAGGGGCCTTAGATGAAATGCCTGACACCAGGGAGGAAGAACTTATAGAGCTCACCTCCAACAGGAAGACAGAGCATCATCTTCCCCCTCCTTCCTCCCTCCCTCCCTTCCCTCCACACCCCCCTCTTTCTCTCTGTCTTTAGATCAGGATGTAAATGTCTCAGACATTGTTACAGTACCTGTCAGAGCACTATCATGATGATAATGTACTAAAATCTAAAACTGTAAGCAAGCCCTCTACTGAATGCTTTATTTTTCAAGAGTTAACTTGTTCTTGGTGTCTCTTCACAAAAATATATCAATGGCTAAGATATTGTCATCTGGCTCCATAGCTTTAATGGTACTATTAATGAAGCAATGAGATTAATATGACCATCAAAGGGCTAATGCTAGTACTTTTCATTTGTATCCATTTGTTAGGTTTTTCTGGTGATGTGATCTAAATGAACATCTAATCTTAATTTAATTGGATAGTAAAATTCTAGCCATGGCATCAGCTGTTTATGCCAATGATCTGAGAAGCAAATTTTATTTGTTATGTTAACTACTGATCTTCTCAACTCAGCTGTCCTGTAGTGTTGTATGTGAACTAGTACTCTTGGCTGAAAATAATTCTGTGTTACAGGCTCTTTAGGAAAAGCAGAATGGTTTCTCTCTTTTGGAAAGGAAAATTGTAGCCCTTTTATTGTATTGAATCTTGATTAATTGTCATTTGATCTCAAGGGATATGGAATGCTTGATTTATGTTGCCTTGGAGAACAGGGGATGTATACTCTTGAACACATTAGATATCAGTGCACATACCACCTTGCCAAAAAGCCATTCCAGCTGACCTTTACAAAAGGAATAACATATTATGCCATCACCATGCACCCTTTCTTCATATTCTCCACTGCCTTTCTTATATTAGTTGTATTATCACCTCATATACTTGTCTAACATTTATCATTGCTAAGGGTATATTTGAGATGTATTTTGATCCATATTTTAAACTCTATTTATTCTTTAATTTGTATGTGTGTATGTACATGCATCTAGGTATGTTTGCACATTGGGGCACACCCCTGTGTGCAGGTACATGTATTTGAATGTCTGCACTATATATTTGAAATCACTCTGGATCTCAGTCTAATTTTTCATTGAGGCTTATTCTCTCACCTGAATTCAGAGCTCAATAATATCACCTAGTCTAACTGGCCATTTTGCTCCAGGAATTTTTCCCTCTCCTGAATTCTGGAATTACAGGTGGGACATCATTCTCACTCAGTGTTTACATGACCTCTAGGGAGCTGAACTCTGGTCCTTACCATCTCAACAACTCTTGACCTCTAGTTTGGGGATCAAGTAAGTCTCTGAGACTTCATTTACATCCTTCTTGGATACTGRTAAATTGAAGGAGAAAGAGATTGATGTAATAAGAAATTGATGATGATGATGATGTTATCTTAATCTTTGATGATCTCCTGCTCACAAGCATTTGCTAATTGCTGTGCATCTTATGTCTCACTGGGTGCCTGAGGATTCAAATTCTAGATGACTATGTGARCAAGGATTTGAGTGATGGCTTTGTTGAGCGGTACATCTTTGCTTGCTGCAGTCCTGCATTTGAAGCACAGCTACAGAAAAGGGCCATTTCAATCATAATTTCTGCAGTTTTATAAACGACATTCTTGGTTCCAAATAGAGCTGTTTTAGAAGAAGAATAAAAGACATCAAACTCAGCAATTTGAAAWTTGAATGTTCAGATTAAAATGGTAATGCACACAAATACCTATTAATTAATGAGTAGGAAGTCTTTCTTCTAACATAKTAATATCACAGAAATCATCTTGATCATGATAGTTATAGCTGACCACCCCTACCAGACACTTATATTCAGGAGAAATAAATGCTCACAGGGCCATACTTTTATTTCTTAATCAAATTATTTCAAAATTATACCCTAGCCATTAGCACAGCATCCACTCAGGAGCAGTAATTTATGTAGGAAGTTCAGTCTCCAACTTTAGTATTTTAGACTGACATTTCTATTTTCCAGATAAATGTCTGCTCACCCACATCCCATTAACAGGGTAGCACTAATTCTACCAGAGAAAGATTGTGACTGCTATGTAACCGAAATGCTGACCTTATATTAACAGCGCTATTGGGGATATATTTATCCCCTGATTGTAGCTAACCTTCACCCAATGGTTACTCTCAGGAAGTGAATGTTTAAAACCATTGATACATTTTATCTTGTTAAATATCATTATCAGCCTTCTAAAATAGACTTCCATTTTTTCATGTTGAAGATAGGGAAGTTTAAATTAAAAAAATTAAACGACCTGTTGAAGGTCACAAAATTTCCAATAGTGTGGATATAATAATAAAGAAATGTGACATGACAACAAAGGAAGTAAAGCATGCAGGCTAATGAATAACTCTACAGTGTCTAGGTTCATCTTGTAGAATGCATTTGCAATATTTATTTTGAAGCATTTATAGAAGTAAAACCAAACATGAATCTGTTTTGTATTGTATTGCTTTCAAATTTACAATGTGTAATTAAAGACATGTTAAGATTCTGTAAACACAAAAATTAAGAAGATTAGTTACCAGGTTGTTTCTATTCCTGAACTTCAATGGGATTGGTACTTTGGCATGTTGGAATTACTGTCATTGTATCATTGGAGTACTTATAGAACTTGTGAAAACAGGGGTAACTTGTTAACCTAGAGAATCAAAGAAACCCAAAAGCATGTTTTGTTGTTTGAATGAGAACAGTCCCCATAGTCTTGTAAGATGGAATGCTTGGTCCCCAGTAAGTGGAACTACTTGGAAAGGATTAGGAGATGTGGCCTATTTGGAAGTGTGTCACTGGAGGTGAATTTAAGGTTTCCAAAATCTACCCCAGACTCAGTCTCTCTTTTTCTGACTGCTGTCTGCCAATCAAAATGTATTGCTTGCAGCAAATACTTTCAGGACTGTGCTCTTCTGTTTCTCACTGTGGTGATCATAACTCCAGGAAAATCTAACTAAGTCCTTAACTAAATGTTTTATTTTATATAAGTTCTTGGTCATGATGTCTCTTCACAGAAGTAGAACAGTAATCAAGATAGCTAAACAAGCATCCTGAAATTTTTGCTCTAGAGACAAAGGTGATGTCATCAGAAGGAAGGAACATAAACATGTTTGACAGCATAGCATTCAGTATGGGAATTGAAAAGTTCTTGTATAGTGATCCATGCTCTTTATCAGCCTCCCTTAGAAAAATGTGATTTTTAGGAGTGATCTTTGCATAAAAATGGTCTCTATAGGCCTATTGGGAGAATCACTATTACCTTTGGCTATGATAGAGTAGGTGTGGCATTGATAGAGGAAGTCTGTCCCTTGGAACAGACTTTAAAGTCTCAGAAGCTCAAGCCAAGTTTATTGTTTCCATGTCTCTTCCTGATGCCTTCAGATCTAGATGTAGAACACTTAGCTACTTTCAAGCAACATGTCTGCCTACATGATGCCATTTTTCTGCCAAGATGAGAATGAACTAAACCTCTGAAACTATCAGTCACCCACAAATGATTTCCTTTATACAAAGTGCTGTGGTTAAGATGTCTCTTCACAGCAAAAAATAAAAACATAGAACTTGGTAGCAGAAAGAGGGGTATTACTGTAATAGGCCTGATCATGATTTTGTTTGAAGGAATGTGGACTTTGGGACTTTGGATTAAGAAAGCAGTTGAACCCTAAGTAAGGCTTCATGGACCATGTAATAGAACAGTGAACAGAGTGGGACTGAGGGTGATTTGAGCTATGGGGGTCTGGTTTAAGAAGTTTCAGAAGAGAAGGATGTTAGTATGTGGCCTAGAGATTATTCCTGTGATATTTTTGTGAAGAAGGTGGCTGGTTTTTACCATTTACCAAAATTTGACCTCCGCTTAGTTAAAGAACTTTGGTTTAGTTGGGAGTTCAGAGCAGATTTTAAAAGAGCCTAGTTTGGAGATTCTATATTATGTATGTATTAATGCAGATCTACAATGAAAAGAAGCAGGATGAGCAAGAAAATTTACAAATGTACAATTTGAGGAGAAAGGGAGCATCAGTTAGTATAATTGAGTCCTGTGTTGAAGCAGATAAACAGACTAAAGAAAATCCCAATATTAAATAAAATAAAGGGAGTGGTTACCTCAGAGTAAGTCTCTGTTATGCTAAGCTTCCACTTTGTGAATAGGACTCGAAGAAAAGTGAAATGGAATTAAAGAAAAGTATAAAAGAATTAAAGAAATGTTTGGGCTGGGTATGGTGGAGCGCACTTTTAATGAGTAGGAGACAGAGATACACAGTTCTCTGAAAACAAGGCTAGCCTGGTCTACAGAGCAAATTACAGGACAAGGAAGCTTGTACAGTGATGAAAAACATCAAAAGTCTGGTGAACATGAAATTGAATGAGTGTACAATTTACCTATCCCAGCAATAGAAGACCTTGGCAGGTTGGTTGATGAACTCCTGGTTTTAGAGTCATGGATAGAAGAAAGGGGTTATGGAATCTCCATTTTTTACTAAGGAAAGCTGCCGAGGCCAGGTGTGTGTCTGTTGTGTTCCTGTATGGAGGCCTTCATTGTGTAAAGCTGTGAAGGGGAAGCTGAGATTGCCTTGAAGAACCCAAAATGATGGAGATGCCATAGCTGTGGGAAACCTGCTAAGGAAGACTGGTAACAGTGATGGGAACCAGACCAAAAGACAAAAAGTGTTTTGAAGTCAGCAAAGATGAAAAGAGTTGGAGATCTGAAGAGTGTTTTGACATTAGATATAGAGACACAATACAGAGTTTCCCCAGCTGGTTTTCACACTTGCTTTGGTCCGATATTTTCTCACTAGGCCTCCTTATGGAGCAGCACAGTGTATATGTAGGCTCCATAAGTATGTATGTACATATATAATGTATGTCCTGTTTCACTCTATTTTGGAAGTATGTGATTAACTTTTTCATTTTAGTTTTATAGGGGTTATGGCTGAGAAATCCCATGAATCTCAGAAAAGAATTTGTAATGTGCACTTTTAAACAGGTTTGAGACAGTTAAATTATAGGGACTCTTAAAGTTAGACTAATCACATTTTCATTATGATATGGCTACAAACCTACGGGGGTCAGAGAGGAAATGTGGTGATTTGAATAACAGAAAGTAGCTGGTTATTTGGAGAATAGCTAATGATTGAACTGGGGTTAGAACCAGACAAAATGAATCAGAGTTATCTTAAATACCAAAATAGATGGATGCAATCAGGAAACAGAGAACTAGGTAGGGCATGTCAGCCTACAAAAGCTAGTGATCATATTAGTTCAAACCTAAAGCAAAAAAAACATAAATAATGGAATGAGTTCCAAGTCCATATTGTTATAAACTAATATATACACAGCCTGAAAATTAAGAGAAATTTTTAGTCATTTATACATCTAATTATGGGCTAACAGCTAGAATATACAAAGACATTTTAAATTTCTTTTCTACCTTTCTTTCTTTCTTTCTTTCTTTCTTTCTTTCTTTCTTTCTTTCTTTCTTTCTTTCTTTTGAGACAGGTTTCTTTATACAGCCCTGACTCTCCTGGAACTCACTCTGTAGACCAGGCTGGCCTCGAACTCAGAAATCTGCTTGCCTCTGCCTCCCAAGTGCAGGGATTAAAGGCATGTACCACCAGTGCCCGGCTGACATCTTTAAATTCTTAAGAAATAGTCAAATCACAAAAATGATTATGTAAGGAACAAGGTTCCCAAAAGAGAGAGAGAAAGAAAGAAAAAAAAAGAAAGGAAGGAAGGAAGGAAGGAAGGAAAGAACATATAAATTCAAATGCCTAGTAATTTTCAAAAACTTTTCCATCATAGAAATAAAAATGTATTTTGATATTTCATCTTACCTTAGCCAGAGTGGCCACCATCAAGAGAACAACAATAAATGATAGCAAGGATGTGGTGGGAAAGGGAAACTTCACGTACTATTGATGAATATAAATTGGTGCATCTACCACAGAAACCATGTGGAAGTTTACCAGAAGACTATGTGCACAACTACCACATGATACAGCTAGAGCAAGTCTAGACATATAAAGAAAGAACATCACAGGCTATGATAGAGACACCTAGACGCACATGCTCATTGCTTCTCTACTCATCACAGGGAAAGAATGGAATTAGACTAAATGTCAATCAGGTCATAGAAAGATAATGAAATATAGTATATTATACAGTAAAACATTTAAGTGCTAAAAACAAATTAATTTAAAAATTTTAGGAAAATATGGTAAGCCTGATAATACTACACCAAGTGTGGCTGGCAATCTAGGCCCAGAAAGACAAATGTTCTTTCCCATAGATGATGGATCTGTGTTTAAGAATGAAAATTTTGTATTTAAGTTGGAGGAACTGTCTATAGAGTCCAAGAAGTAAACAAAGAAGTTGTTATAAGGGAGTAAGGAGGAGAACTAAGTGTGAGTATTATAAAACCATGTGACAGAAAGCAGAGGGAATGAATACTATGATACAAATATTTCAATTGGTATGGGAGTGGGAAGGTGAGGAAAAGAGATGGAAGAAAGAGGGGATGGTAGGTTAGGGTATCAAAAAATGCTACAAAAGAGACATAGAGGAATTTATCATTTTATAACTGAACTAAAACTTGAAATATTTCTTTTATTTTTTATTTTTCTTAATTTTCTATATTCTTTGTTTACATTCCAAATACTTTCCCCTTTCATGGTTCCCCCCTCACCATAAGTCCAATAATTTTTCTTCACTCCRCACATTCCCCAATCGCCCCCTCCCCTTTCTCTATCCTGGTATTCCCCTACAATACTGGATCAAGCCTTTTCAGGACCAGGGCCCTCTCCTTCCTTCTTCTTGGGAACCATTTGATATGATAATTGTGTCTTGAGTATTCAGAGCTTCTAGGCTGATTAATATCCACTTATCAGTGATTGCATTTCACGTTTATTCTTCTGTGGTTGGGTTACCTCACTTAGGATGTTTTCCAGTTCCAACCATTTGCCTAAAAATTTCATGAATTCATTGTTTACAATGGCTGAGTAGTATTCCATTGTATAAATATACCACATTTTCTGTATCCATTCCTCCATTGAGAGACATCTGGGTTCTTTCCAGCTTCTGGCTATTATAAATAAGGCTGCTATGAACATAGTGGAGCATGTGTCTTTGTTGCATGCAGGG
>BDUI01001795.1:139219-167106 GCA_002335545.1 Apodemus speciosus
CCCACTTCCCTGTTCTGGTATTCCACTGCACTGCTGCATTGGGCCTTTCCAGAACCTGGGTCCACTYTTTCCTTCTTGTCGGACAGCATTTGGTAGGAGGATTGTGTCTTTGGTGTTCCAAGATATTAGCCTAGATGATCTATTTGATCATGATTTAATTTTGGTATTTGGTATCTGTCTAGGAAACTGTCAATTTTCTCCAGATTAGGTCACTTCAATATACTATCATATCATCTGCAAATAGTGATAGTTTGACTTCTTCTTTTCCAATTTGTATCCCTTTCACCTCCTTATGTTTTCAAATTGCTCTTGTTAGTACCTCAGGTACTATATTGAAAAGATATGGAGAGAGATGGGCAGCCTTGTCTAGTCCCTGATTTTAGTGGATTGCTTCAAGTTTCTCTCCAGTCAGTTTGATGTTGGCTACTGGTTTGCTGTATATTACTTTTACTTTGTTTAGGTATGGGCCTTGAATTCCTGTTCTTTCCAAGGCATGCGCACAGGACCTGAGCAAAGCAGTGGTTCATCTGTGTGCAAGCTGGGAATGGGTCCTGTGCCCTGCTGGGTAGTTAGCATTTGGAAGGACTCCCCTCCACCATCTTTGCTCCCTGACAGAGCAGAAAAACAGCAACAGGTTCACAGAGACAGCCTGAATCCAACATTGTTTGCGGCAAGATACACCAGGGCTCCAACAGCACACAAGAGGAGGGCAGCTCATAAGCAATCTGTGCCAGGGGAAACCCAGTCATCCAGTGGTGCGGAATAACCTTTCAGGATTACAGGGGGTTCAAGCACTAACCAGTGACAACAAGACCAACTAACGCCAGAGATAACCAGATGGCAAAAGGCAAACATAGGAACTTTACTAACAGAAATCAAGGCAATATGGCATCTGAACCCAATTCTCTAACCACAGGAACTCCTGGATACCCCAACACACCAGAAAAACAAGATTTGGATTTAAAAATCACTGGTCATGATGCTGCTAGAGGAACACAAGAAGGACATAAATATATCCCTTAAAGAAATACAGGAGAAAATAGATCAAACGTTAGAAGCCCTTACTAAGGAAACACAAAAAATCATTTAAGGAAATTCAGGAGAATATGGGTCAAAAGATAGAAGCCAATAAGGAAGAAATGCAAAAATCACTTAAAGAAATATCGAGAACTGGGGTCAACAGGCAGAAGTCATGAAAGAGGAATCATAAAAATCTCTTGAAGAATTACAGGAAAACACAAACAAGCAAGTGAAGGAACTCAAGAAAACCATCCAGGATCTAAAAACAGTAGAAAAAACTAAGAAATTGCAAAGGGAGACAACATTGGAGATAGAAAACTTTGGGAAGAAATCAGGGGCCATAGATGCCAACATCAACAACAGAACACAAGAGATAGAAGACAGAATCTCAGATCTCAAAGATACCATAGAAACCATGGATTCAACAGTCAAAGAAAATGCAAAATGCAAAAAGCTTGTAACCCAAAACATCCAGGAAATCCAGGACACAATGAGAAGACCAAANCAAAGACAAACACTACCTTAGAGTAAAAGGCTGGAAGACAATTTTACAAGCAAATGGTCTCAGGAAACAAGCCAGAGTAGCCATTCTAATATCAGATAAATTGACTTTCAACCTAAAGTCATCAAAAGAGACAGAAAGGACACTTCTTGCTGATCCCCTGTATTTTCTAGCTGACATTGACATTATGACCAAACCTTCTACTGACATTTTACTAAACTGTTTTAATTCCACATTTAATTCTCCATATTTATCCCAGTAGTCACAGTGTGTGTGACTCTCAGAAATGACAGGAAAGGTGTACCCATAAAACTATAATAATATAGTTATCCAAAAAGACTTAAAAAGCTGAAAATATCATTGGACATAGTAGCTGGGGAAATCTTGTGAGTACTTCTTCTGAGACAAAGAGCTGATGTCAATGAAGAGATGCTGAGAGGATAATTAGTCCTCTGCAGAGAGGATTTCCCCTAACTTATTGTCTAACATATAGTCTGTAGATCTGAAAACATACACATGCTTTTAGATAGCATATTTAGGCATACATTTATATACTTAGGTGTAAATATTTGTCAATAATTTTTAGGGTGCCATGAATTTAAGAGGGAGTGGGAGAAGAAAATTGGTAAGAGTAAGAGTAGTAGAAAAAATGTATACTTTAATTTTTAAAATTGCAAATTAAAACTTTAGGAGATATTCACTGTAATAATTGAACTAGATTCAATACTCAGTATTACAATATTTATTCAATGGCACAAATTTCATGTATTCCTATTTTAATTTTACACACCTGCCTCTAACGCTACATCTCTTTTCTCACAAGAAGTCATAATCACAAATGTTGCAGCATTATGTTGGGCATGCAGGACCTGTGATTAGAGGGACAGACTATGTGATCCAATAAAATCAGACCAAATCCCAGAGTATAATATTCTATCCTGCTCTAAAACTCGCATATCATCCACACATTTCCCCAAACCCCATATCTCATATTAAAATCTGTCCTACTATGCCATTGCCTTCTGTGAGAAATGCAACACAGAAGACTAACATGCTCAGCTTGTCACTGGATAAGCAGAACCTGTTTCTGTCTTTTGTTTAATATTCACACAAGTGCCTGAGTCAGCCAAACTTCATAAAGCCACTAATTAGTCCATAGATGTCTTTACATTTCCTATTTCATGACCTAAAAATATACATTTAGATATGTATTTTTTAGGTCATTGAAATAGGAAATTTTCCCACACCACCAACATGCTTAAAATGTTTTTTGTGATATCTTCATACATATCAAATCATTTTTCAATTTTTATACAGATCATGTGGTTATTTAGTCTAAGTCAGAAATAAAAATTTTGAGGTGTGTGTGATTCACAGTGGAAAAGCCTATGAAATGAGATTTTTCTGGCTGGATCAAAAAGTGCTGTATTATTTCATATTATGTAACACAAATGGGACATTGAGTGACCATAGATTTTTTTTTCCTGAGGCATGGCTTTTCTTTGTAGTCCTGGAGCTTACTCTGTAGACCAGCCTAGTCTCAAACTGAGTGTTTCACTTGCCTCAGCCTGCCAACTGCTATGATTAATTATATGCGCTACCACTGCTTAACCATGGACTTTTAAACATTTGGTTTTTGTTATCAAACACTTCCAACTGTAAAAACATTATATTGTTAATTTTTAATATCTATTTTTATTTTTGAGACAGGTATTGCTACATAGGCCATCATGTGTTAAACTCCTCTTGTCTTTGTCCCTGAAGTGATGAGATTCAGAGAACACCATGCCTGACTCTATTCTTAATATCTTCAGTAAGAGCCACATTTACAGATGGAAAAACTGTAACCCACAAGGATTGCATTCTTAACACCTCAATATGGAGGCTGATAAAAGATTCTGCAATGACAAGAAAGATTCATAACAAATGGAATACACATAAATATATCAGGATCAAAGGTCTTCTGCCTATCTACCTAAAGGCTACAGTTTTAAGAAGGCTGGACAATGAAGAAGACAAGGTTCTGACAACAAGAATATTCATAAAATTTCATGTAAAAGTCAATACAAATTAATAGCTTCTATTGTTCTACCTTATATAGGAAACAGCTCTTGAAGTCATTTTGTCAAAACTATCTTCTTTTTGTAATCTATATATTTCAAAGCTATATTTTTATAATGAAGGGTGGCCTCTATTTGAAATTCTGCAAATCACATCTACTAGGATAAATGGCTGGTGTGGCGGTTTGAATATGCTTGATCCAGGAAGTGGCACTATTAGAGGTGTGAACTTGTTGGAGGAAATGTGTCATTGTGGGGGTGAGCTTTGAGAAACCTTCCTTGCTGCCTGGAAACCAGTCTTCTAATGTTTGTCTTTGAGATAAGGTGCTGAATTCTCATGTCTTCCTACTCCATGCCTCAAAAAGAATAAAATGAGGAAGGGAAAAGAAGGAAAAAGAAAAATATACTTTCTTAGTTTTGCAGATGGAAAAACAGAATCTGAAATCTGTTTTCTTGTATTATTTGATCTTATCCTTGCATATGGTGAAATGTAGAACAGAAGTGAGTAATAAACACCATGTTGTTAAATTACTGAATGGGATAAACTCACTCCAACAGTCCCTTACTATAGTGAAACCAATCCCTCATGAAAATGAGAATATGAACATCTAACAAAATATTCACCTCTCCATGTTACTGCCCTGGTGATCATGGTCAGTACCTGCCTAATCGTGCACACATATAGGTCAGAGATCACACATTGTAAGATACACTTGCGTCTATAAGATATTGATAAAACATGAAAGTTTGCCACCTTGCCTCCTGCTCCTGCATTTTCAGATCAATTGTTCATGAAAGGAACTAGAGCACACTGACAGTTACCCCAAGCCCTAAGATGGCTGTGGGAGCACAGAGCCCTGGTGCTATTTACCTGGGTAGCTCCTGGGTTGGTGCTCCTACCCTGGAATTTACCAAGTGTGTCCAGTGATGCACATTTCTGWGACTATCTGAACCTATATAGGCTGCTATAACAAAATAGAACAGGACAGTGGCTTCTCATAAACAGAAATTGTGTTTTCACAGTTCAGAAGACTGGAAGTTCAAGTTCAAGATTTTGGCATTTTACTTGTCTGAGTGCTACTTCCTAGCTCATATATGAGACCTTCACCTGCTCTTCATTTCTCAGATCATCTACTCTGTTCATGACCCTGCCACATTTATCATGCAATTACCCCCACAAAGAACCTACTTCATCTCTAGATTACTTCCAGCATGTGAAKTTGGAGTCCACAGGTTTTCAAATAGCAGAGGCCATTGTCTTAGAAACCAGAATCAAGACTGTTGCTCTTCTGTATTGATACTCTCCCCAGTAAACCTCAAGTTGTTAGCAATAGAATATTTTCTATGTTTTCAGACAGAGGACAAAGATGAGTGGTGTCAGACAACAGAGATGTAAAGGGAGCTATAGCCACCACTACCACCTCCCATACTATATGAACAAAAAGTAGCTATAGATAACATACTCTAAGCCTTTTCATTTTGTTCTGGCTTTGTCTCATATCAACCCAAGAAATCATGAAGGAGCTCAGTGCTGGTTTTAGAATCCTCCTACGGAAGTGTTTCCTGGGAAACATTTGTTGTATAGATATAGAGGTTGATCTTCAGCTCACAGAGGTTTCACAAGACTAGACAAAATACCCAGGCACAAAGAAAAATATTCCTGGGGAGCCAAGCAGCTAGCTGATAATATTAGTCAAATGTGGGTACTGTGTCTGAGAGTGGAGTGTGACCTATATGAATCCCCAGAGTTCCAACATTTCAGACAATATTGGGCATCTTTAAGATGGCCAATAGAGGAACCCAGGGCCCTCTAGGTCTAAAGGCAGTGTGATCATACATTATGGGAGTCCATTTGGAAATGTGAGTATTGTCACAGTTGTGTTAAAAGAATTAGCAACCTAAATTATAGAGCATTCAAACAGTCATCTCTTTTCTTCACAAATTGGGAAACTGGCAAATTGGAAAACTGGCAAATTGGCAATTTCAGCATAAGTTCTTTAATTCTGCCTTCAGTGATCAGAAGCAGAAGCTGGAAATGTAAAAGGGAAGGGAAGTGTGGAAGAAGGCTTCCTGGCCCATGGGGTTTTGGTTGGATTAGCTGCAGTTCAGCTAGCCATATAATGCCCTAGTAACTTCTCTCAGCTGCTATACTATTAGGCTATAGTTCTCATGTAATATATGCAGAAGCAGCCATGGGCAGGTTGGTTGTATTGAATACCTGCATCAAGTTTTAGCATGTCTCTATTTCAGTTTTCTATTTTAATTACCTTGATTGTTTAATTTTTTTTGTTTTCCTCATTCAATCCCCAATTCATACCTCCATCTCTACAGCAGAATATTGAAGGCACCCTTCCCTGCCCCCTCTTTCCATCTTCTGTGGCTCCCCAAATCTTCCCCTTGTAACCTTCCTTTCCTAATTCATTGCTTTGCTCGATCCCCCCAATGTTATCAGGTACCCCATGCCTACCAAAGGGCTCTAGCTGCCAGGGCAGCCAGATGTGCACCTCTTCTGATTCTATAGAAATAATTCCTCATAGTCTCATACATAGCTCTGTAGTTTGTGGTCTCCCTTTACTCTCTGACCCAATTCACAGTGCTTAACAAAGGCCTTCTAAAGGAAAAAAGATATAAGGAAGGAGGGGAGGCAGGGAGGAGGGTGGGAGGGAGAGAGAGAGAGAGAGAGAGAGAGAGAGAGAGAGAGAGAGAGAGAGAGAGAGAGAGAGAGATTCCAAATAAATGGACCTATGAAGCAAGCTGGTGAAACCATTTTAATAACCAACAAAAGATACTTCAAATCAAAACTAATCAGAAGAGGTAGGGAAGGACAATACGTATTCATCAAAGGAAAAATCTATCAAGAACCACCAAAAAGCCCAAATAATCCAATTTTAAAATGTGATGCATATCTAAACAGAGAACAGAAAAACAGAGGAATCTTGAGTGGCTGAAAAACACTTAAAAATGTTCAACGTCCTTAGTTATCAGGGAAATACACACCAAAATGACCCTGAGATTCTACCTTACACCAATTAGAATGTCTCAGATCAAAAACTCAGTTGACAATATATGCTGGTGAGGATGTAGAGGAAGAGGAACACTCCTCCATTGATGATAGGATTGCAAACTGGTATAACCACTCTGGAAATCAATTTGATGCTACCTCAGAAAAATACATGAAGACCCAACTATACCACTTGAGTATAGCCATATACTCAAAAGATGCCACATAGCTGCCTTATTTGTAATATCCAGAAATTGGAAACAACCCAAATGTCCCTAAAACAAAGAATGGATACAGAAAATTATCATTTACACAATGGGATACTATTCAGCTATTAAGAAGAAGGATATCATCAGTTTTGCAGGCAAATTAATGGAACTAGAAAATAGCATTCTGAATGAGGTAGCCCAGACCCAAAATGCCATAGATGGTATGTACCCACTAATAAGTGGATATCAATCAAAAAGTGCAGCATACAACCTACCGAATTTAAGAAGTTTAACAAGCAGAAAGACCAATCCCACTTAAAAGGGGTATGAAAATAATCACTGGGGGCAGAGGGAGTGACTAGGGTGAGAGAGGGGAGTGGCAGGGGAAAAGGGAACAGAATCAGACATGTTGGGGACAGCAGGAGATACTCTTAATGGACCAGCAGAATGAATGGAAATATGCAGCCTCAGAAGGCAAGAGGTGTGGAGACCCTCTAGAACGTACCAGAGACCAGGGAGGTGAGAGACTTTCAGGACTCAATGAGAATTACCTTAGATGAAATGACCAACAGTGGGGAGAGGAAACTCAAAAAGTCCACCTCCAGTAGATAGTCAGGGCCTCAAGAGGAAGGATGGTTTTACCAACCAATGGTTAAAATGCCTTACCTAGAAGTTTTCCTTTCTAAAAAAACCACGGGAACAAAAATGGAGAAAAGACTGACAGAAAGGTGGTCCAGAGATCAAACTGGGGATCCATCACATGAGGAGACTCCAAGGCCTGACACTATCACTGATGCTGTGGTGTGCTTACAGACAGGAACCTAGCATAGCTATCATCTGAGAGGCCCAAAAAGCAGCTGTTTATAACAGACGTAGATACTTATACCCAACCATTGAACTAACGTCAGGGAGCACTATGGTTGAATTTGGGAAAAGATGTTAGAAGCAGAAGAGGAGGGAGACTCCATTCAAAGACCAGGAGCCTCAACTGCCCCAGGCCCCTGGGATTACCCAGAYAATTAGCCACCAACTAGGCAGCATATAGAAGCTTATCTGTGGCCCCTAACACATGTGTAGCTGAGGAATGCCTGGTCTGGTCTCAATGGAGATGCACCTAATCCTCAAGACACTTGAGACACCAGGAAGTGGGAAATCCTAGGGGTAGGAGAGCATCCTCTAGGAAGCAAAGGGTAGGGGGAATATAATGAGGAATTGTGGGAAAGAGGAATGGGTATGGGGTAATGGCTTGATTATAAATAATAATAATGATGATATTATTATTATTATTATTATTATTATTATTATTTCAATTCTTAAAATTTATGTTCCAAACACAAGGGCACACCAAGTAAAATGGACAGTACTACAACTTAAATCTACAATATAAATAATTTATATATTGATAGTGGGACTCTTTAGTACTCTTCTCTTACCAATGAATAGGTCATCCAGGCAAAATCTTAACAAAGAAATGCTAGAGCTAGCAGACATTATAAACCAAGTGGAACTAAGAGTTATTTATAGAACATGTCTCCCAAACACACAAACACACACACATGTACACACACACACACACACACACACACACACACACACGATAATTTTTTCTTTATACCTCATTCAACTGTTTCCAAACTTGGCCTCATATTCCTTGGATACAATGCAAAGTCTCAACAGCTACAAAAAATTGAGATGATTCCATTTATCCTAACAGTCCACCATGGATTAAAGTTGATGCCAACAACAGGAAGATTACAAACTCATGAAACTGAACAGTTCTTTCCTAAATTAAAAACGGGTCAAGGCAGAAGCAAAGAAAAAAATGAAAGACTTTCTAGAATTTAAGGAAAATTAGTACACATCATATCCATCCTTTGGGACACAGCAAAATAGTTCTAAGAGGCAAGTTCTAGCACCAAGTGTCTCCTTTAAAAATCTATAGAAATTCTTATACTGGAAACTTAATAGGATATCTGAAATCTCTAGAACAAAAGAAGAAATCACACCACATAAAAATAGCTAAACTCAAGGATTAAATCAATAAAATAAAAAACAAAGTTCACAATACAAAGAATCGAGAAAATGAGAGTTACTTATCTGAGAAAATCAGTAAGAGCAACAAACCTATATTCAATTTCAATAAAYGTGTGGTGAGAAAATATACAAATTAGCAACATAAAAGGGGGACATAACAACAGACAATGAGGAAATCCTAAAAATCAGGAGTACATACCTTAGAAACATATACTGCACCAAATTGGAAAATCTAAAAGAAATGGATAGTTTTCTGGGTACAAACCACCTACCAAAGTTAACTCAAGGTCAGATAAGCAATTGTAAAAGACCTGAATCTCCTAAAGAAATAGAAGAAGTCATTGAAAGTCTTAAAACAAAACCAAACAAAACAACCTGGCCAGATGGTTTTTGTACAGAAGTCTTCTGAACTTTCAAAGAGCTCATATCAGTACTCCTCAAATTACTCCACAAAATACAAACAGAAGGAACACTGATCAATTCATTCTATGAGGCCACAATTACCTTGATACTACACAAAGGCCCAACCAAAGAAGAAAATTACAATATAATCTCCCATATGAACATCAATACAAAAATAGCTCAATAAAACTTTGTAAATCAAATTGAAGAACACATAAAAAAGACAATTTACCATGATCAAGTAGGCTTTATCCTGCTGATGCAAGATGGTTCAAGATACAAAAACCAACAAATGTAATCCACTATATAACCAAACCAAAAGTAAAGCTAACTCATCATCTCATTAAATGTAGATACAGCATCCTTAACTATCTGAGAAATATAAATCAAAACTACTTTGAGATTTATTTTAAACCAACAGAATGACTAAGATCAACAAAACAAGTGACAGTTCATGTTGGTGATGATGTGGTATAAGAGGAATACTCATGAATTTCTGATAAGAATGCAAATTCATGCAGCCATTATGGAAATCAGTGTGGTGGTTCTCAGAAAGAAGAGAATTGAAGTACCACAAGATCCAGCTATACAACTCTTGGGCATAAATTCAAAGGATTCTTCATTCTACTACAGGGACCCTTGCTCAACCATATTGATTAATGTTTTGTTCACAATATCCAGAAATTGGAAACAACCTCKATTTCCCTCAACAGAAGAATGGATAAAGAAAATGTGTAATACACAATGGAGTATTACTTGGTTGTTAAGAAAAATATCATGAAATTTTCAGACAAAGAGATGGACCTAGAAAAAAAGTCATCCTCAGTGAGTATTTTTTTCATTCCCCTAGACCCCTGGCCTATATAGCCGCAGTATTTTTCCTCATCACCTTTGTTGAGTATGGTTTCCATCTTATGGTATGGGACTTAAATCCAATCAGATATTGGTCAGTGTGGTGGTTTGAATATGCTTGACCCAGGGAGTAGCAGTTTTAGGAGGTATGTTAGAGTAGGTGTAGAATTGTTCGAGGAAATGTGTCACTTTGAGGGTGGGCTTTGAGACTATCCTCCTATCACATGAGAGCTAGTCTTCTTTTGTTTGCCTTTGGAAGAAGATATAGAACTCTCAGCTCCTCTAGAAACATCCCTGCCTAAAAATAGTCATGGTTCCTACCATGATACGAATGGACCTCTGAACCTGTAAGTTAGACCCAATTAAATGTTGTCGTTTATAAGAGCTACCTTGGTCATGGTGTCTCTTTGCAACAGTGTAAACCCTAACTAAGAAAGTTGGTTACTCCCACAAACTTTGTGCCACTATTATGCTAGCACATCCTGCAGGCAGGTCACCATTGCAGATCAAAGGGCTTGTAGTTGGGTTTAGTGTTAACCTTCCTGTCATTTGGTGGTACATTTATGTAATAGAGTATTTTTCTGTCATTAAAATATGAAATGATGAAATTTGTCATTCAATGGATGGAACTGGAAATACCTCATCCTGAGTGAGGTAACACAAACTCAGAATGACAAATATGGAAAGTACAGACTTGTATGTTGATATTAGCCATTAAGTCAATGATAAGTAAGCAATAATTCATAGAATTACAGAGGAAAGGTATAAAGGACTGGAGGAAATAGATAAATCTCATTAGAGGAGGGAAATAGAAAAGATAGTTATGTATGGATGAGGGGAGGTGGCTGGAGTGAGATGATCAACTCAGAGTGGGGAGGTTTATTCCACAAAATTAAAACACTCAATGGCTTTATTCTTTTCGCATGGCCACAGTTATGCTAATACCTAAACCTAATAAAGACTCAGCATAGGAAGAACAGCAATATCAACCAACCAGAACGCCCCCCCAAAATTCCCAGGAAATAAACCACCACCCAAATAGTTCACATGGGGGAAACCATGGCTCCACCTGGATATGCAGCAGAGGATGGCATTATCTGACATCAATGGTAGGAGAAGCCCTTGTTCCTGTAGAGGCTCGATTACCTAGGGCAGGGGAATGCTAGGATGCTGAGGCAAGAGTGGGTTGGCAAGTGGGGGAGCATCTTCCCAGAAGCAGGAGGGAGGGTATAGAGTGTTTGTAGAGGGGAAAATGAGAAGGAAGATAATATTTGAAATAATAGATAAAATAAGCAAAATAAGGCTCAACAAAAAAGAAACTTACATTTTTTATGAAGATAAATGCAAAAAAAAATCTCAATAAAATACTTTCAACCAAATGCAAGAATATGTCAAAAAGATCATCCACCATAATCAAGTAGGCTTCATTCCATAGATGCAGAGATAGGTCAGCATAAGTATATTAATAAATGTAATTCACTGTATTAACTATTCAAAAGACAAAAACATAAGACAGTTTTATTAAATGGAGGAAAGGCTCACGACAAAAATACAGCACACCTTCAAAATAAGAGTTTTGGAGAGATTCAGAGATACAAAGCACATACCTCATCATAAAAAAGGTAATTTACAGAAGTCCTATAGCCAACATCACCTTAAATTGAGAGAAACTCAAAGCAATTTCACTAAAATCAGGCACAAGACAATATTGTTCATTCTTTCCATACCTATTTACTGTTGTATTTGTATCCAGAGCAATAAGAAAACTATTGGAGATAATGGGGTACAAATAGGAAGGGAAGAATTCAAAAATCTTGTTTCCCAGAGAATATGAAAAAGTGCACAAGTGGCCATAAAAATTTCAACAGAAAATTCTTATAGCTGATGAAAAGTAAAATAGATACAAAATTAACACAGAAAATCGGTATTTTCTTACAAAAGAAAAATGGATATGGAAATTATGAAACATCACCTTTTGCAATAACCTCAAAAACTATAATGCACCTAGAGTTACTCTAAGCAAGTGAAAATTTTGTGTGGTTAAAAACTGGGATGTATTGAAGAATAAAACTAAAGGAGAGTTTTCAGCTTCATATGAAAAACGATAATAACAACAACAAAAAAAACCCAGGATAATCAAAAATATCATGCAAAATAAAAGAACTACTAAGGAATCTCCATCCCTGACCTCAAGATGTATAAAGCATCTAATTCAAACAATATGCTATTGCCCCCATCAAAGACAAGTTGATTAATAGTACTGAATGAAGAGACAAACATTAATCTGCATACCTATATACACCTGATTTTTGGATAAAGAAGCCAGAAATAATGGGGGGAAAGCCATTGTCTTCAACAAATAGTGCAGGTCAAGTTGAATGGAAAATAGATTCATACTTATCATCCTGCAAAAAGTTGAGTTCCAAATGGATTAAAGACTTTGAAATAAGGCCAGATACCCAGAGTCTGATAGAAGAAAAGCTGTGGAATAATCTTGAACTTATTGTCACAGGAAATGACTTTCTGAACAAAATAGAGTTAGCACAGGCGCTAAGATCAACAATTAGTAAATGGGACTTCATAGAAAATGAATAGAACAGCAGTGAACATTGTTGATCTTAGCATCATTTGAATATATGTCAAAGTGTGATATAATTAGATCTTGAAAGAGATCAATTCCCAGCTACATGAAGAACCACTTCTCTGATTTCCATTGTGGCTGTAAAAGTTTATATTCCAACCAGCAAAAGATAAGATTTCCACTTATGCCACCTCCTGAGCAACATGAGCTTTCATTTATTTTATTGATCTTTATGATTCTAACCAGTATATAATGAAATCTCAAAATACCTTTATCTGCATTTTTCTGATGTCCAAGAATGCTGAATAGTAAAGTGCTTTGAAGCCATTTGAGATTCTTCTCTTGAAAATTCTGCTTAGATCTGTATTGCATTTTTAAATTAGGTTGTTTTCTTGATGTCCAGGTTTCTCTCATTCTGCACCCTGCTGCAATGTCTTTGACCATACAGAAACATTTTAGTATCTGTGTATTTGTCTGTTACTGGTTTTTATGGAAACATTTTTTCTCATAAAATATAATTATAATCACAGTTTCCCCTCCCTCATCTATTATTTACTAGTTCATGCAGCTGGCAGCAAGATCATTATACAAAGCATGGGGGAATGTGTTTATATGCATCAGTTTTAAATTGGTGTGGAATGTTAAATGTGTAATAAACATCTATGTCAAGTCATTCTCATGTTGGCTGAGATCACAAGAATAATATTTTAGGTTATTTATATATCTGATAGAAATCATACATACTCATTAAAGTGAAAAAAAAGAACTTGCATGGAAAATTATCTGAAACCATCTACCTTGAAAAACCTGTACTTGTGATGGGCAGGGTTGCACATAACTCTACTTGTAGCACTTAAGAGTCAGAGACAAGAGAACCAAAATTTTGAGAATGTCCAGGGCTGTGAAATGAGCTCTATGCTAGATTGTGGTACATAATGAAACCCAGTCCCAATACAACAAAAACAAACCAAAGCCACACTTACCATTTAGGTCCCACCTTCCTCAATGCATCTGTTTATTTGCATACATAATCATCCCCTTTCATGTTCCTTATTTGTGTATTTAGCATTTTCTGCTGTCTCCTTTATTATGTCTGAATAAGTATGCTTATTAATACCATGGATTTCAAATAACATCCAATTGCATGTTTTGTTGCAATTGCTCTAATTCATCTGGTAGAAATCCAATAAATTCTTTATATTGGATGCACAGTGTCACTGGCTGGAATATGTCACAAACTATTCAGCCCTTAACTGAATGCTTTTCTCTTTCTTTCCATGTCTTGCTATAATAAAATCATTAATGATCATCTTTGAACAAAATACATTGCTTGCTGATGGTCTTATTTTTATGGGGTAATTGCCTTGGGCTTAAAGATATGAGCCTTTTCAATTTTTAATAGACTCTTCCTGAAGGCTTTCCAAAATGCCTACAACAATTCACATTTTCACCCTTTCTACCAGCAGTAGGTGTTTTTGTTACACTTCTAGCAGTCCAATAGAGAAGCTATCATTATTTTAATGTGCATTTTCATAGTTGCTATAATTGCCAACTCATATTTTGGTCTTTGTACCATGTGTCTGAACATTAGGAATCTAATAAAATAACAAAACTATATTTTTATTTTGCCATGAGTTAATGTGGTATGTGAATGATGGTAAAGTGTTACATACACTCTATATAACAGCAGGCATTCCAAACCCCTGTGATATTCAATCTTGAGGCAATTAGGGAGCCAATTCCAGGGCTAGTCTATCAAGTTATCAGAAGCACAGCTGGATAGCTCTAAGGGAATTCATTCACTAGTACAAAAGAAAAGCTCAAATAACATCTGTTCAGTGGGATAGATTTCATTTAAAACACAGTAAGTGGTTAGGTCAGTGAGTTTCAAGATGGAAGGTAATAATTCCAGAAATGGTAGATGAATAACATTGGCTCCCAAATATTCTCATAAAGTACCCAAATCCAGTCAGAAAAAGTGAAATAAAAGAAACACAAAGAACATTCCACAGATAAGATTGACAGAAAAGTTCACAAAGCAGAAATGAGATAAAGAATGTAGAGAATCTTCTGCAATGGGGCAGAAGCTTCTTTAAGAGGTGCCCCTCCGCAGGCATCTCTAATTCTGCTTTAAAATGATGACTTTGAGAATGGTTCTCAAAAGCATGAATCTGGAAGTCATGTCTGATTTCTTAAGCTCAATGCCAGCAATATGTTTGCTCTCTCACCTTGCAGATGACTATTTCATGATAATTTTTGATAACATTTTGGCCTCAACTTTTATTATATGATACCCCATATTAGTTAACTTGCTCATGTTTAGGTTTTAATGAATTAATGTATCCATTGACTTTGAATGGATTTGAAGATTTTTCAAACGAATTTTCCAAAGTATATGGTCCTATTAGGTGAGCCTCAGGATATGGAACTTAAAAAAAATCATAAACTTCATCAAAGAATTAAAGGAGTATATGGAAGACACAAAGAAATACTTCGATTCTTATAATGAGAATGAGTTTTAAAGGAAATAAATGCCTGTGTGATGCCCAAGAAAATATAATGCTAAAGTAATGACAAAGTCAATTTAGGATTCAAAAATTAAATTGAATAAAGTGGTCAAAATATTGATGTGAACTCAAACTCAAATGAAGATTAAATTATAGAACTCAATAATGCAGTCATAAAACTCAGGAAAAATATCTAACAAATTGAATGAATCAAGTAGAAGAGAGAAAAGCAGAACTCAAAAGTCCCTTCAAGCAAAGAAGGTAAAATACAGACACACAGACACAGGCACACACACAAAGACACACAGTCACACATACTACACACAAATGAACATGTACGGACTATGAGAATCTATGAAAAGACTGAATCTTTGAACTACAGTGAGAAAATTACCCAAAAAAGAAAAGGTATGTGTGTGTGTGTGTGTGTGTGTGTGTGTGTGTGTGTGTAAAACAAACAGAACACCAAATATATAAGATTAAAAAATAAACACCTTCAAGGTATCAAACCTAAAACTCTAAATATACAAATTAAATAAAGACTATTAAACCTCCAAGAGAAGAGACAAGTCACATACGAAGGAAAAAATCATCAAAATGAAAGTTGATTGCTCAGTGAAACTTTGAAWGTCACAAGAAGCTAGAGCAATGCCCTCTATGTTCTAAAAAACAAGACATCAGCTCAGACTACTGCATCCATCAAAAATATCTGGCATAGTTGAAAGAAAATTTAAAAAACTTTCTATGATTCACACAAAATAAAATCATAAAACCACCCTGGTAAAGAATACTAGAAGCAATATTTCAGAAGAAAGAGGGAAATAATCATACCCCCAAAGACTACAAAACAAAAACAAATGCAGCTGGAATTATTGAAACACAAAGTCCACAAACAGCAAATAAAGCCACTAAATGACTTCAATCAACATACATCCTTTAATAATAACTTTATATATTAATAACCCAAAATCTTTAGTCAATAGACAAAGGCTAATTGAATGGATTAAGAAACAAAAGCCATCTATCTATTATCTACAATAAACTCATATTTTAAAATAGAAATCCCTTTAATGTTGAAAGAATAGAAAAATGTTTTCCAAGCAAATCTGACCACCAATCAAGCTGTAACCAGTATCTTAATATCTTACAATACAGAATTCATTTTAGGCTCAATGCAACAGTTTAGGGGAATACCAGGACAGGGAAGTGGGAATGGGTTGATTGAGGAACAGGTGGAGGGAAGAGGGCTTATGGGACTTTCGGGGAGGGGGATCCAAGGAAGGGAAAATCATTTGAAATGTAAATAAAGAAAATATCTAATAAAAATAAATTAAAAAAATTCAAAAGACTTAAAGAAGGCCCTTGTATTCTAATAATCAAGAAAATATTATAGCCATAAACATATCCACCATACTCAGAGGTAACCAATTCCATAAAAATAGAAGTAAAGAGATTCACACCAATTCAATAATAGTAGGTAACCTACTTTCTCCAATGACAGATCATTAAAACAAAAATTAAAATGAAACATCAAAACAGACCAAACAAATTTATGAAGAATATTCCTCCCAAGCAACAAAGAACATACATTCTACTGAGAAGCCTATAGAAGCTTCTTATACATAGATCACATCCACTTAAGCAATAAGTAATTAAGATATATTGAAATATTTCCATGCTTCCCATCTGACCATAATGCAACAAAACTTAAAATAGAGCATCAGTATATCTCTAGTAACTACTAAACCTGATGGGTATTAAACAACTCATGATTGAATATTGAATGAGCCAAATAGAAAATAAAGAAGGAAATAAAAAATATTCCTGGGAAAAGTAATAATTAATACATAGAACACCAAAATCTCTAGACATAGTTAAAGTAGACCTACTGGGACATTTATAGCTCTTTACTCTTATTCAGAGAGAGTAAAATTCATAAACAGCACAAATAAATAACTTAATGGTGTAGGTCAAGAATTTGGAAAAGTAAGAACAACAATATCAAGAGAAATTCAAATGTAATAGATGCACACACATAATAAAAATCAGAGCAGAAACCAATGAAATAGAAACAAAGAAAAATGCAAAGGACTGGTTTATAGATAAGATAAACAAGATCAAAAGATCCTTTGCCAACCAACCAAGATGTAGAAAGCAAGAACCCAGATTAACAGAATCAGCAATGAACAAATGTTATCAGAGGAATTCAGAATTCTAAATCACAATATTTTTGAAAATTTTTATTCACTAAGTCTGAAACTATAAAGAAATGAACAATTTTCCAGATTAATTTAAGGCACCAGAGGTAGGCTAAAAAGAGGTCAACAACAAAATTAACCCTACCCGAGAGAAAGAAGGTTAAAATAGTAATAAAGAACTTCCAACTACAAAAAACCTAGTCACAGATTTATCTAAAACAGAATTCTACTAGACTTTCAAAGAATATCTACAAACAGTACTTTTTAAACTGTATTTTTAAAATGACTATAAAAGCAGAAAGAACACTTCCAAACACTTCTAAACTCCTATGGAAGCCAGTAAATCTATCATATCCACACCTTGTAAGTGGCACCCATGTGCGCGCATGCACACACACGTGCACACACACACACACACACACACACACACACACATTCTGCATACACACAGAGAGGCACAGACAAAGAAAGTGGCAATATAGTATCCTTGCTAAACATAAATTTTCAAAATCCTTGATAAAATACTTGCAAACTGAATACAGTCATATACCAAAAAAGTTACCTACCATCATCACAGTGTCTTTATTCCAAAGATTTAGGGTTAGTTCAAAATATGTAATGCATCATATAGATTGGATTAAAGAAAGAGAATCAAATAATTCTGTCAATAGATAAATGAAAAAGGCTAATACGCCTTCATGATAAAAAAAAAATCCTATAACAAGACAGAATGGGACATACATTGGCATACTACAGTTTATATGACAAACTCAGACAATATCTTACTAAATGCAGAAACACTAGAATCAATCCCATTGAAATCAAGAACTAAATTGGGCTGCCCTTTGTACCCACACTTTCTCAGTATAGTTCTCAAAGAAATAATTAGAGTAATAAAGCAAGAAAAGAAGATTAATGGGGTACAAACAGGTAAAGAAAAAATAAAAGATTTTCTGTTTGCATATGAAATGATACTATATTAGGAAATCCCCCAAAATTGTGCTAGAAAACAGAAACAATTTTAATAATGTGTCAGAATACAGAATCAAATTGCTAAAATCAGAAGTTTTTCTATATACCTCCAATGAACATACAGAAAAGGGGATCATGGACACAAATTTACAATAGCTTCAATGAAAATGAAATAGGAGTAAATCTAATTAAGGAGATGAAAGACCTCTACTATGAAAACTTTCCTGAAATGACAAAGATACTATAATCCTTCTCAATGATTGGTAGAATTAACATTGTAAATATTGCCATTTTATCACAAAAATTCATTTATAGATTCAATACAATCCCTATCAAAAAATTACACAACTTACCTCAGGAGAAAAAATAAAGGATCTTAGACTTTGTACAGAATTAAAATGACCCCAAAGAGACAAAGAAAATCTAAGCCAAGAAAAAAAATGTTCAAGGAATTAGCAGACTACAAAATATATTAAAAAGCTATCATAATAAACTGCAGCATGGTACTACACAGCTAAAAGAACAATGTAAAGTGAAAAGAAAGGTCACAGATGACAGAGAATCTTTGTCAGCTTTATATCTGACCATGCACTAATATACACTGTATATAAAGATCTCAAAGGTCTATAATCCAAGAAAACAAACAAGGACCCAGCAACCATCTAAACAGAAGTACTAGTAAAAATTACTAAGAAATATTTTATAATGTTCATAAGCCTTAGCAAATTTTTTCTACGTTGAAATTTTGTCCCAGGCCAGTCAAAATGGCTAAAATCAAGAATGCAAGTAACAACAAATACCAACAAACATGCAGGGGAAAGCAYGAAATTAGGAAAAGAAGTATACATATTTCATTTTTTATATGGTTCTATGTATATGCCCCTAAATGCTCCACCTAAACCTCTGATAACTTATCAAAAACATTTTGAAATATCCTGAAAGAAAACACACAAAGTCAAAGTCAATATAAAACTCTTCCTATAATCAAATGACATTGTCAATTTCATCAATGAAATCACGGAAACATTCCCACCCACAGTAGCCATAAAATAAACTGAGAATAAACCTGGCACTAAAGGATAGAAAAGAATCTCAAGATTAAACATCAGAAGACTTATTATAATGAAAATTGCCATCCTACCAAGAACAATCTACAAGCTCATTTTAATTTCAATAAAAATCCAGATTCATTCTTTTGTTGTTGTTTTGTGGGGTTTTGTTTTGTTTTGTTTTGTTTTGTTTTGTTTTGTTTTGTTTTGTTTTGTTTTGTTTTGTTAACACAGGGTCCCTTATGTAGCCTTGGCTGTCCTGGACCTCACACCCTAGATCAGGCTCACTTTGAGCTCATAAAGATCATCCTGCCATGCTTATATTAAAGGCTGTGTTGTTTTCAAGGCAATGGATGCCATGCCTGGCTCTACTCACTCTTTAACAATTAATATAATATTTTGTTGTTTCAATATTTAAAATATCCATATCATTTCCTCTTTCTAGTATTACATTCTTCTTTAAATATAAACTACAACAATAGAAAGAGGCTGTTGAAATTTGCGTGAAAGCAAGAAAAACCAAAAGTAATCAGACCGTCATGAATGAAAATAGTGTAAGAATTACCAGACTTGATCTCAAGTCACATGACAGAATCATAACAATAAAAACAGTATTTGAGTGGCAGAAAACAGAAACACAGGTCAATGAAACAGGACAGATGGCCCAGATATAAATTAACACAAGTACAGCTCCCTGATGTTTTAGAAAGATACAAAAAATACACACGGGAAAAAAAATAGCATCTTCAATAATGCTGAGAAAACTGGATGGTCGAAGGTAGAATGATGAAAATGGAAAGTTATTTTTTCACACAGCACAAAACTCCACTTCAAAATGTATCAAGTGCGACAATGTAAGACCAGACATAATGAAATATCTAGAAGGAAAATTAGCTAGTTCTCTTCAACATAAAGGTACAGTCAAGGATTTTCTGAAAAGGATGCCAGTACTTCAAAAATATGACTAGTGCTCAGGATTGGTTCTAATACTTTGACTTAATTTGGCTCCCAAAAATCACACGGGAATCTATGTG
This sequence comes from Apodemus speciosus, assembly GCA_002335545.1. Classification (NCBI taxonomy): domain Eukaryota; kingdom Metazoa; phylum Chordata; class Mammalia; order Rodentia; family Muridae; genus Apodemus; species Apodemus speciosus. The sequence goes on from BDUI01001795.1 coordinate 159,641, forward strand.
TCCAGATGCTGTGGGTCCCTGTCCCCAATTGGTTTTTGATTGATCAATGAAGAGCCAATGGCCAATGGTTGGGCAGAGTGAGAGAGGCAGAACTTTTAGGATTCTGGGCAAGAAACACAAAGAAGGGAAGAAAAAATTCCTACATGAGGGGGCTTGCGACTGACCACACCATGAAGGAGAGGAGCGTGAGGCAGACAGGACAGAGGATAAAACTTAAAAATGAATATTGAGAGACCGGAAATTTTGATGCAGTTAGACAAATATACTTTATCTATCCCCCCTTTTGGATTTAAAACTCAAATATTTATTATTTTATTTAAACTGTAGTGCATGTAGAGGTAAGGAAAATCGGTTCTTTAAATTGATTTTTCTCAAGTATTTCACTACAGTAATAACAAGGATCATAGTCGCACCCTCAAAGCCGGTATGGCTTCTGAATTCTCCAGTCTGAAGACAGCAAGATGTAAAGGACATTGATCAAAATGACTTGCAAAACATAGTTTTCCCACACAGGATTTTTTCCCTCCCCCCACGTCAGCACTCAAGCTAGGTGGTTCAGCCTAGGCCCTGCTCAGCCTGTGCATTTCCTGGCCTTTGTTCTATTTAGAATAAACCAGCCTCACCTGGAAACCAAGGAAGCATCCCTGAGTCAACCACCAGCTGAGATCAGGAGCCAGCAAGATCCCAAGACTCCACCCCATGCCTGGGGGAGGGGGGGAGCGAAATCGTCCAGGCTATATATTGGGTTACATTTATTAAAATTCGGGTCTCCTTGACCCAATTCTTTTGCGCCACTTTCCCCATCCATCCCATAAGTTTCTCTTGCAGGGACCAGTCCGAGGTAGCTGCAGATAGCTGCGGAACTCAACAGGATTTGACTCTGATAATTAAAAATGTGGTAATAACTGATGGTTAGTTTACTTAGACCATTTATTATAGCTGTTTTTCATGTCAAATTGTCACTATTAGAATCATCTGAGTAACCACATATCCTATTGGGTCTTTTGCTCTATTGTGAATGTGTGTGTGTGTGTGTGTGTGTGTGTGTGTGTGTGTGTGAATTCTCAAATAATTCACAGCCATAATCCCAAATGAGGTGAAAAATATGACTTCAAGACCAGCTTGGGCAAGAGAGCAAGGAAAAATCTACCAAGAAGAACTCTCAGTCTGAACATCTAAGCTCCAAAGGCAAGGGTACCCACATTTGTCAAAGAAACTTTACTAAATCCAAAAGTACATGATCTACCTCACACTATAATTGTGGGTGAATTAAACACGTCACTCTCATCACTGGATAGATCAGGGAAACACAAACTAAACAGAGACACAGTGGAACTATCAGAAGTTAAGGACCAAATGGATTTAACAGATATCTATAGAACATTTCATTCTAAATAGAAAGAATATACCTTCTTCTCAGCACCTAATCATACCTTCTCCAAAATTGACCATATAATTGGTCACAAAACACAACACAAAAAAATATGAGAAGACTGAAATAATCCCATGCCTCCTATCAGATCACTATGGATTAAGGGTGGTCTTCAATAGCAACAAAAACAACAGAAAGCACAGATACACATGGAAGCTGAACAATGCTCTACTCAGTGATACATTGGTCAAGGAAGAAATAAGGAAAGAAATCAAAGACTTTTTAGAATTTAATAAAAATGAAGGTGCAACATACCCAAACTTATGGAACATAATGAAAAGAGTGCTAAGGAAAACTGGTAGCTCTGAGTGCTTCCAAAACGAAACTGGACAGAGCATACTCTAGCAGCTTAACTGAACACCTGAAAGCTCTAAAACAGAAAGAAACTAATACACCTAAGAGGAGCAGATGGCAGGAAATCATCAAACTCAGGGCTGAAATGAACCAAGTAGAAACAAAGAATTAACAAAACCAGGAGCTAGTTCTTTGAGAAAATCAACAAGATAGATAAATCCTTAGCCAGACTAACCAGAGGGCACAGAGACAGCATCCAAATTAACAAAATTAGGAATGGAAAGGGAGATATAACAACAGAAACTGAGGAAATTCAAAACACCATCAGATCCTACTACAAAAGCATATACTCAACACTACAGGAAAATCTGGATGAAATAGCCAATTTTCTAGACAGATACCAAATACCAAAATTAAATCAAGATCAGATAGACCATCTAAACAGTCCCATAACCCCTAAAGAAATAGAAGCAGTCATTGAAAGTCTCCAATCAAAAAAAGGACAGGACCAGATGGTTTTAGTGCAGAATTTTATTAGAGCTTCAAAGAAGACCTAACACCAATACTTTTCAAACTATTCCACAAAATGGAAACAGAAGGACCACTACCTAACTCGTTCTATGAAGCCACAATTACCCTGATACCAAAACTACACAAAGATCGAACAAAGAAAGAGATCTTCAGACCATATTCCCTTATGAATATTGATGCAAAAATACTCAACAAAATTTTTGCCAACCAAATCCAAAAACACATCAAAATGATAATCCACCACTATCAAGTAGGCTTCATCCCAGGGATGCAGGGATGGTTCAATCTACAGAAACCCATCAATGTAATCCACTACATAAACAAACTCAAAGAAAAAAAACCACATGGTCATTTCATTAAATGCTGAAAAAGCATTTGACACAATTCAGAATCCTTTCATGTTAAAAGTCTTGGAAAGATCAGGAATTCAAGGCTCATACCTGGACATAGTAAAAGCAATATACAGCAAACCAATAGCCAACATCAAACTAAATTGAGAGAAACTTGAAGCAATCCCAGTAAAAGCGAGGACTAGACAAGCCTGTCCTCTCTCTCCATATCTATTCAATATAGTACTGTAAGTTCTAGTTAGAGCAATTAGACAACAAAAGGAGGTCAAACATATACAAATTGGAAAGGAAGAAGTCAAACTACCACTATTTGCAGATGATATGATAGTATACTTAAGTGACCGCAAAAACTCCACCAGAGAACTTCTACAGCTGATAAACAGGTGCCTGTCCTGCCTGCTATTTAGCCATAGCTGGCTTTGAGAAACCATGATTCTTTTTTCTCAACCTCCTGAGACTGGAGTTGCAGATGTGTGCCACTGTGTCTTACATAAAGCATCCTAAGGAATATTCACAATGCAGCACGGTTGGATGAATACAATAAGATGGATGCTTGGGATGATTGGCACAAGCGTGCATGAGAAAAAAAAACTAATTGATGAAACCCAATGGGATCTACTCAGCATATCTGGCTGACACACCTATTAAGGGTTAGGTCTTTCCTGTGTATAGAGCACAGAGGAAGCATATAAACTCATTTGTAAATACAAATTCATCTAGCACTATGGGCACACAGTTTTCACTTTAAGGACATTTATTTGCTTATGTTCTGGCTTCATCAGAATTTCTTCCTTCAACCTCTGTTTTCTCTTCAGTAACAATCCATTTTTCTTTATGCACTCCAACTGTAACTAGTCATTTATGCTTCAACTGTTTTTTACACATTTTTTCAGTGTTGTATAGGGAAACAACATTTTTAGGTTTGTGGTGGWGGTGATGGTGGTTTGTTGACAACCCTTTGGCTTCTGGCTTTGGACTGCTATTTTTCATGTTCAAAATCAGCACCTGGTGAAGAAGAGACAGTTTAGGAAGCTACTTGAGCTGTAGCTGAAGCTCTCTCACTGGTGTGGGCTCACTCCTGTTTGCTCTCAAGCTTCCAGGCTTTCTCTAAATGGTTGGCTTTCCGTATATAAAGGGTTCCAGCAACGTCTCATTTCATTACTATCAGAAAAGGGTCTGTTCTTGTACCTTTTATCTCTTTGAAAACCCTGCACAGTTTCCACTTGACCAAAGCCACAGGAGATCAATTATCCAAGCATCATTGCCTTCTGAGAATTCTTAAAGGAAAACACACCCCTTCTGAGATGAGTTAGCAGAAACAGTAGGTTCCCCATTCATTCCACAGAGCACTAAACATGTCAAATTGAAGTCTATGTAGTATAAGATTTGGGGTGTATTATTTCACCTAAAGACTTGACAAGACCTGTTCACATGAAGCTAGTGGAAGCATTCGGCTACACCCTCCTTGTGCACAATGTCATGCTGATTCTGTGGCCAGCCACTGGTATAGTTCACTTCTTCCTGCTCACAGGGCTTCAAGAATCCCTTCAAGGTGACAAGGTCACATATTGTGATACGTATTCAACTTCTGTTAAAATGAAAATTATTGGAACTGTTATAGTCCAAACAAGAAAATTGCAGACCACACTGCCACGAAGCCAAATTAGAATCCTTTATTAGCTAGCCAAAGAACTTTCAGTGCTAACTTTCAGTGATACATCCTGCATAAAGACAAATACTCTAATATATATCTGGTTTGTCGGAGAAACCTGGTAACATCTGTTTTGTCTAGACATTCTTCAGACAATTTGGTTATGATTTTGGGTCATGGTTGAGGTCATGGAAAATTCCTAATGTGCTTCCAAGCTCAGATGTAACTCTTCAAGTGTTTAAGAATGGGAAAGAGCTTGAGCAAACACAAAATGAACTCTGGGAACTCAGGAAAGCTGGTATGGCCTTGAAACTGCAGAACAAGTAAGTGATGAGATGGTACATGGGAATACAGATATTTTATACTAATAGAATTTATAACTCATAGCTTATGTCATTACTTCTCTTACCTCWCTTAATTAGTGCCACGGAGCTTTACAGAAGGTTCCCCTACCTGTGTGTCCACCTCACTGAAAAGTTCCATGAGGCATACTAGGAAGAAGCCAGATTTGAGGTTGCTTTCTCAGATTTCTTGCTTGGAGAGAGAAGAAAGAGAGAATATATAGAAACATATATATATATATATACACATACACACACACACTAACTTTACAAAAGGAAGAAAACAAATTTGTACCATAAAAGTTAAACATTACAAAATTAGATTCTTGGCATATCAAATTCTTGATAAATGTTTGTAAATTGGAAAATATCAATACACTATATAGATAATTGCACTGTGCCTACTCTTCGTAGAATAGAGTAAAACTGAGGACACAGACTAAGGGAGAGGTGATTTTTGTTTTCAACATAATTCAGTGGATATTAGGATAGATAATGAATGGAAGACTCTAATAATTTCTTAGGAAAACCCACAGAAACTATTATAACAAATAGGGTCAAGTGTTCTCAAACAACAAACTTAGCTAAAAAGAAAAAAAAAAAAAAGGTTCACAGAATTGAATTGAAATGGGCTCATTCACAACTCGAAGTTCCACCAAACCCAGTTTGGAGATCTGGATCCCTTTTGTTTTGGCTCTGAAATCCAGTACAGTGTTGCCTTGTGCACTTCAATAGTTTTAACTTTTAAATCCRCATATTCAGTAGGTTCTATATGGAAAGCCAAGCAGCACCATTCCAAAAACAGTCTCTGACATTCACTTAGTCATAATTTTAAATCAATGCAATTCATTATTGTACTAAGTATTGGGCTTCTTTGGAATGTTTTCATACAAGCATATAACACTTAGCTCATCTTTACCCCCAATATCTTCTCTAACTCCYTCCTGTCTGTTCCATTTCCCCTTTATGGCTACTTCTTATTGAACCAAAAAAWTTAAATATCCATCTCAGAATAAGTTGCAGTTCTGGTTCATGAGGTATTGCATTGGTTTTAGTTTTATGACAAGAGTGCTAGGCTGAGGATTTACATTTGGAAAGAAAATATAAAGTATTTAAATTTATAGAACTGGCTACACTCACTGAGCAARCCTAGGAATTGAAAGGCCTAGGGCTTGAGCACTATAATGCCTTAGTGTTAAAAGGTAGAGCTAAAATAACCAAAAAGGCAACCAAGAGGGAGTAACTAATTAATGTCAGTCAACAGAAGACCCTTCTGTGAAAGCTGATTCAGTAAGGTCTTTCCTAGAATGGGAGTCTGAACCAAATGTTAATCAAAAGTGTGTGGAAGAGCAGTAGGAGGTTACTGATAATGTAATGAAAATGGTCTTGGAGAAGTTGGGGGGGTCAAAGCTGGGGTGGACTAGTTTTATCAAAATAAAACACAATCAAGAGTAGGACTGAAAACAGGATACAGGGTTACAATCCTTTCCTTAGTTTACTGAGAAAGAGACAAGRAGAAGATTAGCTGTTCAAGAAAATTAAATCCTAAAAATGTTTTTCTAGGACTTGCCTGATATGGAGGAACACACCTTTAATCTTAGTGCTCAGGAAGCAGAGGCAGCAGACCTCAGTGAGTTCAAGACCCCTTGGTTTACACAGTGAATTCTATGTTGGCCAAGGCAACATAATAAGACCCTGTCTCTAAGCCAACAACATGAAAGTTTTTCTAAGATTAGAATAATACATTTAAATGATGGTAATGATTCAATAAAAAACAAATTTCATTGATGAAAGAGAGACAGGAACTGCTGACATGGTGGACAAAAGCTGGTCAGAGGAGATACAGCTTATACAAAGATGGACTGAAGAAACCCTGATGGTAAAGTTTAATGATTACATTCACTGGAGGGACCCCGTGGGGAGACATATTGGATGGTGAATGTCCTCTGATTGTTATAGATTGTAGCTATAGTGAGAAGAAATAACATAAACTGAAAGTTAGAATTGGAAAAGAGTTAGTTTCCCTTTCTCTGTCTATCTCTCTCTGTCTCTCTGAGTCTGTCTCTATCAGTGTGTGTGTGTGTGTGTGTGTGTGTGTGTGTGTGTGTGTGTGTTCATTTCCACCTTGTGAGTTTGTGGCTTTTCAGGAGAGATGACAAATGATAGACCATCTAGGGCACTGGTTTTCCCTCTTCCTAGATCCTTATGAGAGGAGGGTTTGGCTGGGTCTCTGTGTCTTCCAAATCTTGAGAGACGAGACAATCATCTCATCCTCATACTGAAGACAATCTTCTGGCCTGGTTTTGCTTTCTCTGCTATTCCTCTCCAGGGGAACTGACAAATGAGAAGCAGACAGGAGAAGCACCCAGCCAAGGTGTCAGGAAGCCAATGGATGCAGGCCACTGGGAAATCTGGGGAGTGGGAAAGCAGAATGTTGTGTCTCATGATCATGGAGCTGGGGGTAAAAGGTTGACTACTTGAAGGGCCAGTTGGCATGTAGCAACTGGTTTCAGGTGTCTCCTTAACAAGAGGATCTCTCAAATCAACACAAGAGGATATTGGGGCTGAATCAAAAGTCAAGCCAAGAACCAACCTACGGTTCTTATGGAAAGGCCCATCATCACTGAGGCAAACTAAATACCAAGCAAGACAGGGTAAGGATGTGGTTCCCACAAGAGCCTTCCACCGTGTCTGGGTTTCCTCTTGGTGTTCCTCATCTGTAAGCAGATGTTATACTTGGTTTATATGTGGGAGCCTGAGTGTGACTCTGTCCTGTCTCGGTTTTCACAATCCTAGGTATGCTAAGGTATGCCCAGTGTGGTTTATATATGCTTGGCCAAGGGAAGTGGCACTATTAGAACGTGTGA
>BDUI01001796.1:10849-21854 GCA_002335545.1 Apodemus speciosus
TGTTTTTTCGATTGCTGGGGTGCTTGGAGCCTTTTATCTGTGAATGTGCACCATGAATCTCTGAGAGAAAATAGCCTTTGTAGCATGTTTACAACTTCCAGGACTGCAAAACTCCTTAGGGGCAAGGACCAGTTAATCCCTTACAGAACCAGTGCAACTAAGAACACTATTTGCTAGACACTGATAGAAATCCGGTCTGTTTGCTAGAAAGATTCAACAGGCGCTCTGATATTGCTTTAAATACATGGAAGTCAAAGACACTGGACATTGTTTTCCCAGTTCTTAGGTGTTATGTTACCTCAATGTTTCTACTGTAGAGATGTGCTATGGACTTCAGTGATGGACAGTTTTAAAGGGGAAGAAAAGAATCCATTAACTTTTTGTCCTGAGGTTTTCATGAGGGACTGTAGCATGCACAGCCAGCCAAGAGGGGAAGTCAACGTATCATTTAAACTGGATCGCCCATCTCTCCAAGGCCAACCTGACACTCAGTGGCCACCAAAGTCCTTTTCATTGTCCCAGCAGGCCATGTGCCTCCCTACTTTCTGCAGGGGCACACAGTGCTCACACACTAAATATCTGTCTACTCTCTGCACCCTCTTGGATGTCTCTTCATCCTTAAGCACATCCGGTGTTCGCTTTTTCTTAGCACTGATCATTTTCCCTTTGTGTTTTACCTACCARTTTATAATAATGCTTACTGTTTGTAATGATGTTTATGGTGATGTTTACTGTTGATTATTTTAATTCCTATTTCTTGTAAATTTATTATGGGCAACTTGCAGTGTCGAGCTTTACACATGTGTTTTATGAGCGTGCAGACTATGTGATGGTGAAGATCTGTCTTCCTCCCCACACATACCTTCTCGACACCCTCTTTAACAATGAAGGAGTTTTTTTGAAGTTGATTGAAATCTATGGACTATATTAAGTAGTAAGGTTTACCACTTCATGGGTTCTTCTGTTGTGACATCCTAAAGGTGACTTGGAATGACTCTAGTATTTTTATTGATTCTTTTTATTGAGTATTATATTTGGTCTTAGAAATAATACAGAGTTGATAGAAAATGACACACGCTCCAGCATGGCACACTTTGAGCCAAGAGTTTCCTTTGGTTATAGGCATCTTAAAAGAAAAGAAAAGAAAAGAAAAGAAAAGAAAAGAAAAGAAAAGAAAAGAAAAGAAAAGAAAAGRAAAGRAAAGGAAAGGAAAGGAAAGGAAAGGAAAGGAAAGRAAAGAAAAGRAAAGGAAAGAAAGAAAACAGATAAAACAAGACAAAAGCAAATAAGCYTTAATATTCTGTCTTATCCCAAAGTAACAGAAATACTATCCATAGTTTACACTAAATTGTTGCCACATCACATTAGCACACATTTTCCTGAGCATCTATTATGTGCTAAGATTTGTGCAAGGCATTAAAGATACAGCTTAAACAGCTCAGGGTACACTAGGGGTGAGAGGCATAGATACCACACTCCACAAGATGGAGTGAGTTTCTATGACTTCCGTATGTCTGGAGGACAGTAAAAGCTCACACAGAGGCAGTTGCTCTTACAGGAAGGTTTAAAAAGCCTGAAGGAATCCTGCTCTACTTTCAAGCCGGTGTTTCTCTTCAAAGATAAATTAACCTTCTGTCTTTGCACATGCCTTGCTGAAAAGCTGATAAATGCCATTGTCTTTTTAATCCTGAAAATCTGCATAGGTAAGTTTCCATGGCTCCTGGAGGCAAGAAGGCAGAGGAGGACTAGTTTTCCTTTCAGCTGGAATCAACTTTTCTTACTCCAGTACCTCTACTAGAATTATTGGTTTTGGTAGAACCTCAATTTTGCTAGAAAAATCCAGAAAAGATTTTAGTTACAGCTTCAGATAATAAAGCAWTTGTGTAATTAGTAATACATTTCTCATTCCTTTACTAAGTGGAGAAAAAAAAAGTACCACATGTATTGCTTTAGTGTAAATCCTGACAGTGAAGATCCCCCACCCCCACCCCCAGGGAATTATACCATTATACCATAAAAATGTCAAAGCATAAGTTTACTGTTCTCACTAATATTCTAAAATATTCTCTTAGTCTGACATCTCTGTCAATTAAAATTAAACAAAATTGCATTCTGCCATATAYACTTCGAGGGGGGAGCTTTTGAGTTTATAGCTGCTCTTTGAATTGATTTTTAAGATAGCATCTGTAAAACCTGGCTCGAACAAGATGAGGTGGGATATATTTAAGGACCAGTCAATTTAAAAAATGTTTTTAAAGATCATAAATTGGCAGCTAGAATAGACTGCGCTTACCTCTATCTTTCTCAGCTATTAAATCCAGTGATTCTTCTGTATGGAATGGTTGTGCTGACATAATAATTCAGTGCCCACGTGCTTCTGACTTGTTTTGGGYTTCCGATATTTTTACAGAGCAGAATGTAAACAAGGAAGCTCATGAGCGTGGCTTCCAGTTATTGCATCTGCAGAGATTTGGGAAGAGTGTTGCTAGGCGGTATTTCCCACAGCCGAGCAAGCGAACGTGCTTTCTCACGGGACCGTGACTCTCAGGACAGAGATGCAAGGACAGTGTCCGCTCTGAGCACTCTCAGGATGAAGCTGCCAGGGAAGTCTTTGGGGAGATCATGCCATGTGATAGGAAGAGGAAGAAAGTGAATCCYGGCCCGGCCCGGCCCCTTTCCTCTGATGGAACTTTAAGATGCTTAGTCTTTGGGCTCAACTCCTTTGGTTGCCAAAACCTTAATGCACAGTGTTTTTACCAGGGAATTTGAAGCAAAGATTATTTTACAACTCAGAGCCTCACAGGCCGTAGGACCTCCCTCATTCTTTGTAAAGCACCTTTTGGAAAAAGACGGTGCCTTTTAGGTCACCCGGTTGCCATTTAAGGGAAAGAGATAACATCGGTAACATCKCAAGCAGCTGGAAAGGGTTTGTGACCTTTCAAGGAGTTCACAAATAGTGCTCTGGCTTGGCTACTCTCCCGGATGATTTTGGGGTGGAGAATATAGCAATACTGATCTTAATGGGAAGAGTTTGGTTCAGAGAAGGCAGTGGCGCTTCTGGCAGAGAGAGTGGAGAATTTCTGTTTGTTTGTTTTGTTTTGTTTTGTTTTGTTTTGTTTTGTTTTGTTTTGTTTTTAAAGCCAGGGGCTGAGAGGTCAGAGGACAGGCAGACGAGCAGCAGTTGCTGGTTCTGAAGTGTAGCACCTTCTTCTTCCTTTGCAGCTGTGAGTAAACGTCAAGTGGCTTCATGGCCAATTTAGCTATGCTCAGGCTCCTAGGTTAGCACCTAGGAAGGGAGACTGGCTGGTTTAAATTGTAAATAAAATGACAGATTGAACCTCTGTGTCGTCCATGAGTATAGCAGCTGTTCTTACTCATATAGCACAGGTGCCCAATAGTAGTTGGTAGTAGTGGGCAACCACAGGCAGTTAGATTTATAAACTCCTCTCCTACCTTGGCCAATTCTCAATCTGTAAATAGCCCACAAACTTCTTTTTACATAGGATAGCACTACACAAACACATGCAGTTTCTGACATAGTCACAGTGATATTTAAGATGAGTACTGATTAATTGTAGTGTGTGTGTGCATTTGCGTGCATGCATGCATGTGCGTATTTGTGTGTGTGTGTGTGTGTGTGTGTGCGCGCGCGCGCACTTAAGTGTGATTTATAGTTTATGTGGTAACGAAAAATAAAATAATAAGCATGGTAGGGTTGATGGGAGCAGGAGACCACAGGRGAGWGTGTGAAGCATGCTATCAAATGACTATTTCATAGACTATACCACTTGTGTCAGATCTGAGAAGTTCTCATGGGCGCCAGTTCCTAGGRAATCCCATTAGGATCCAGCCTTTGTAGATAAAGTGCAGGGGTCCATCCTCATTCTCTGTACTCTTTAGTCCTCTAACTCATCTAAAGGAGTTCCAGTTGAACTGGCTTTTATCCTCAGTGGGCCCCTCATATCTAAGTCTGCTATCCATGTCTATCACCCCCCTCCACTGTGGTTTCAGCCACCATCATCTGTAAAACCCTGTTTATCCGTGCGATTACTCACGGCCTCTCAAGTGTGTTTCTGTACAGGCATCAACTGTGTCCCATGCTTTCAACACATCCATCCCGTTTATTGTATTTTCCTAAAAAAACAAAAACAAAAACAAAAACAAAAACAAAAAATGCCAGTGTTTTCCTGCTCTGACAAGGAAAACACTTGGACCACAAAACACTCCATTCCCTCTTCCCATGACAAACTTAGGCCAGTTCTCCCAGCAAAATTTTTATCAACTATCCTCTTCTATCTAAAAAGAATCTAGATTTGGATAGTGAGTTAACGTGGATATCTGCTAAGGTTACATTTCCTCCTGGAGTCACCGAATTCACTCTCTAGTTGTTCAAGAAACATTTTCTGAACACATGGACGGACACATGCTTACAAAGACAAAACACAGGTGCTGCCAGCCCAGGAGCGGTGTTGGAAACACAAAAGGGTGTTTTCCACGTTCCTTGGAGAGAAAGGAGAGGCCATGAGGTYCTTCATCCARTGGGYGAGGAACAGAGGGGCCAGCCACAGAAAGACACACATGAGTTTGAATGATGTGTTTTCTTTCTGACTTCAAGTTAAGATCAACTGGAAGACTAAACAACAGTCAGCCTTCTTTTAACTGTCATAAACCAGGCACATCATCCAAGCCTCTGGGTTCCTTTCAAGAATTCAAGAATTATATTACTCAAAATCAGATGCATGATCTTTTTGTGGTGTTTGGAGAAATATGGCATGTGTTTCTGTGGTCAAGAGAGAAAGAAAGAGGTACTTTCCAAATTAATAGACACTATTTATGAGGTTACTGCATTTTAGAGGAATRCTGGCTCTTCCTGAATGTAGTAATCTATTTAGCACTTGCATGTAGATATTATATACATACATCAAAATATTTKATGGTGCTGTAGAGAAGTTGCTCTGCCAACCCTGGACCCACAATCTGGCTTCTTACCTGACCCCTACTATCAGAGAGTACTAGCCAGGGTTCTTTAGAGTCACAGAAATTATGGAACATCTCTCTATATTAAGGGAGTTTATTATAATGACTAACAATCTGTAGTCCAACTAGCCCAACAATGGGCAGCTGTGAATGGGAAGTCCAAAAACTAATAGTTTCTCAGTCCCATGAGGCTAGGTGTTTCATCTGGTCTTCTGCATAAGCTGGAATCTTGAAGTAGTAGGTTCCAACACATGTGCTGGCAAGGAAGTGCAAGCAGGCAGAGAAGAGTGAGTCTTCCGTCTTCCAGGTCCTTAYGTAGGCCTCCAGCAGAAGAAGGTGTGGCCCTGGTTAAAGGTGTGTCCTGCCACACCTAGATTTGGAACTGCTTTGTCTCAGGCTGGCCTTGAACTCTGAGGCCTGGAGATCTGCTTGCCTCAGTCTCCTGGGATTAAAGGCCTATACTACCTTGCCTGGACCACTTTTCATGACCACGTGCCTCAAGATCTCTACTTCAATATCTGAGTCAGAAGCCTGAGTCTTCCAACCTCAAGGTCTGGATTACAGCTGTGCCCTGCCCTCCATTTCTGGATTGTCCTCCATTCCAGATATAGGCAAGCTGACAAGTAGGAGTAGCTGTCATCACACCAAGGGTCTGTATATTCATTTYYTCAGCTTTGGTAGTCAGGAATGTAGCTTTCAGCTCTAAGAAGATCGTGAAAACAAAAGAGATGATAACCAGTCAGAACGTTGTTACCTGGCAAATGACACACCCACTCAAGGACCCATWGAAGTAAATGTTAATGATTACTAATGGTTAAGCACTGAATATGTGACAAATTAGACTGTGACTGTACTCTTTGTCAATGCTTCTCATATTGTGAGTATCTACCTGTCTAATTAGTAAACACCTCTCTGTCAGTTAATACTTTAAAACCTAAGTGTTGGTGCATTCCGAATCCTGGATGACATCATGAATYGAGCTAATAAAAAACAAAGCTGAATACTTTAAGAATGCCACTTAGCTCTGACCCACTAACCGKATTCCACTGTGCTGGATGACTCCATATATTCYTCTCCCTTCCCTGCAATTCTGTCACTCAGGGTTATCTTCTGATTCTTGCTTCACTTACTGGTGACTGAACTATACCGAAGTAGGAGTCACCTCCATATCTCCAAAGGGCTTATAAGACTGCTGCACAGCAGGAGAGTGTAAGTACAAGCAAACACAATGGGTGATCCATTAGTTTCTATACATTAAAATGCACTAACATATGCATATTCCTAACTCAGTTTGCCTTTTGAATGCACACRTTTGACTCTCYGAATCTTTTCAAATTCCTTTAATTCACCGACTGTTGTTTGCCACATACTCAGTTCAGATTTAGCTAATAGCTTCGCCTATTTTGAGACATCTTTTTTGATTTTTTTTGTCCATCATCTTGAATTATTTATTTGGTAAACAGCCAACTCTTGACATTCTCCATATGCTGGGTTGAGAACACAAATATCAGTGTGTTTATATCAACTTGAGATCTCTAAAAATGGACTTGGACCATCATGCTATTCTGAAATACGCTTGRAGACTAAAATGTGTCTGTCTAGTTTGCGTTCTGAAAGAGCTCTCTAGAGGAAGCTGGTGTTCTTGCTGAGTATTCTTCTTTTATAGCTGGAGTAAGGTGTGTTTAGTCCAGGCTGGACCTAGTYATGTTACTCGGTATGTCTTCTTATAACATATCCAGACAGATCTCAGTGATGAATAATGAAGATTTTTTTTACATGTAGTTTTAAAGGTTTCATCAACATAACACAGGTTTCTCTGTTCAAACAGTTCTGTAGATGCTATCAGGGAGTGACAATGAAGAAATACAAGGTAAGAAAACTTCCCATACACATGTAGATGAAAGTTTCACTTCTCATACAAGCATGTCTTTGGTTTGGCCAGAGGGACCATTTTCAGTCACCCTACCCATGAAATCTGGAATCCTTTCCCTGTGAGAGAGTCCTGCCCTTTCTTCTTTTACTCCCACAGGCTRCATAGTCCTCCCCATAGAGTCCTCCCCACTCTAGTTTTCCCTCACACCTTGAGTTCCATTCACTCTGAGCATCCTCATGGCATACTTGAGTGTAAGTTGACACCATCTCCTGGCTTCATCTCCTTCACRACTGCCATCTTGAAACATGAGGATGCTCCCCACCAGTGCAGTAAGGAAGAAGGYCTGTTATTAGTAGGTAAAGACATTTTGGACCTTGCCTCTCCATTTGTTTTTCTAGCAGTTTTAATCTGAATAGTGGCCACCCTGTTCCAGAATGTGGCAGAACCTGTTAGAAAGTCTAGACAGCAGGCAATGAGAATGTCAGTGAAGAAACTACCAATATTTATTATCACCTATACTTATGTATTACGATGCTGGATAAAGCTATACATTTTCTTGGATCACACATTATGCTTCCTCAAGAAGCTACCTAGAAAGGTGAAGAACATCTATTGGTATGTAGTATATATTGGCACAGAAATACATGRWAAGCCCTTCAGGACACCATGGGGKTTTGCTGTTGTTACTAAGTGGTTTCTCCTTACGATAATTAAATGGYTTGCTTATACTTATTAATACACAGATAGGCATGGAAAATGATAATAAAACAGCAAATCCCATGGCTCAGATAAAACGAACATTCACATCTCTCACAGGGTTCTTCACAGGGAGACTAAAATCTAGGGAGGTGGGTAGTTCTGCCTCAACAGTTCTACACATCTTCTGTTGTTCTGTGGTGCTGGCTTGCTGCTCAGCAAGTCACTCACAGCAATTCTCCACAGCAAAACTCCAGACTATGCTGTCAACCCTGGCCAACCAGTTCTGAGACTGCATTAGAGCAGACCACAGGAATGAGGAACGAGGACTCAGAGAGGACAAGGAAGAAAGCATGGAACTGCACAAGGCAGACTTGGCTTACACAGAATTGGGAAAAACTGCACATGACCACCCATGCAAGGAAGAAAATCTGCAGAGTAGGGCTCTCAGTCAAGTGGCCCCTTGCTAGCTATAATTCACGAGGGGGCAAGTCTATGGCTAATAGAAAGAATGCCAGAAGAGCCATGGTTTAGAAGCCTTACAACATTAGTAGCCTTGCAGTCTTATGTAAGGTGGGTGGAGATGGGCAGCGAAACAAGTCACGTGAAGCAAGTTAGGCTGACCACAGCCTCTGTGTTATGAGCAATGTATCAGAATGACACTTGAATTCTCTTGACTGAATCCATAACCATTGCCCTGATGGTCTATGGAAGGATACACAGGGAACTGGTGGCACCAATGGATTTTTCACAGTCACAATCAGACACACTCAAGATTTTCCTGGTCTTACTTTCCCTTTGACTTGCTTCAAGTTACTTTGCACGGAATGCCAAAGACATGAAAGCGTAAGTAGCTGGTGCCAGACAAGGGTCACTATTGGTTACTGAAATGACAGGCAGTATAGACATGGAAGTCCCCCATGTCTTGGGTGTGCACACTAGCACACTCATGCACACACACTCACATGCACACAGACACAGACATACACTTGTGCACAGACAGAGATGAGGAAGATGAGGATAATTACAAGCAATTAAATGATGTAACCATGGGAAAGAATGGCAAAGGGAAATATGCAGGCTGTGCCACAGATCACCTCATGGAGGCTGAGGCTATGAAAAGCTAAGGGCTTTTCCTGGGAAGTGAGATTCAGACTTGTGGGAGCATAAGGATTACAGAGGCTGACAAGGGGAGGAGGGGTACAAAAAATAAAAAGGGCTAGGAATGGTATGATTCAAGAATATGCTCCAAAGGTTCAGGTGTTAAAAGCTAGGTCTTCAGTATGGAAGGAAGTAAGGGGACATCTAAGAGAGGGTGGAGATGCTCATGAATGTGCTGCCCTGGAGAGGAACTAAGGTAACGCCTGGTGAGTTATCACCAGCTTGTGGTAACTAAAGAATGTGGCATGTGGAGAATCTTAGACTCCCACCCCAGCACCTAATCTCCCCATCTCCCCCATGCCAGTGTGAGCCCATTTAATAGGAAAGGAGCGGATGCCAGAACAAGTCCTTCCTCATCCATAATTGTGAGCTAAGAGAATTCCTTTCTTTCTCTCCTAAAGCACCCATCCTCGGGGATTTCGTTATAGTGACAGAGCACTGAGCATGTATGAGTGTTTGCAGGTGAACAGAACCTCCTTGGCTTTGCAAAGATCACACTTAGTGTGTTAGAGAGAAGCATCTCTCCTTCTAAAGGCTATGTTAAGGACTACATCAAGGAATTCAAGGTCAGGACACAGTAATGAGCCTTCGGAGAGCAAAAATGCAATAACTGGTAGCATTTATTGCTATTATAATTAGTATTATTCCTAAATATATCGGAAGCTAAGGTATAGTCCCATAAATACAGCCTCTCAGATGGCCGAGGAAACATCTAGGCATATTTTAATTCCTCTTACTTCTTTTTGCTGGGCTTTTAGACACCCTGTGTAAATAGATATAAAAGAGACTACATTTCTCTCTCCATCCATAATCTCTAGATGTAAAAGAGACTACATTTCTCTCTCCATCCATAATCTCTAGATGTATCTATGATAGAGCTCTTATCTAGTAGCACCAAGTCAGAGAATCTAAACAGGAGTTTCATACATGAACTAGTCGGAGCAGTCAAAAGTAATAGAACATCAAGAAAACAGGAGCTAAAGTAGTAGAGATTTATCATCTATGCAGAAATCCCAGAGGTAGATGATGCTTCTGTTAGCCAAGAATCTCTACYATGTCACCAAGAYTTAACATTCTACTCAACCWTCTTTAGTGTTGCCTCTATTGCATAACATAGCTGCTAGAGATCCAGCCACCTCAGACATATCTAAGTTCATTCATGGAAGAAAGTGGAGGCCAAATAGGAAGGCTCCTATTCTTTTTACTGATAGGCAMACTATTTTCAAGAAGAAAMCTAACAGCATTCACCCTTGGGTTGTTTTCTACCTGTGGCTGTGAGRTGACATTGGGCAACTCATCAAGACAAGTGTGATGGAGTCAGACTGTTACTGAGGGCTTGGCGTTGATCATGTAACTGCATTAGGAAGACCGCAAGAAAGGAAGTCCATAGTGGTTGTTGGGTGTGTACCTGGCACTGCTCATCATGGTGGCTTGGATATAATTTAAGGAGACAATATTTGGCTGATTTTTGAAGGCAGCGTAAGAGCCAGCCTGAAGGAAGCATGCCTGGAAACAAAGCTCAGTTTTCCACAGGTGGAAGAATAGGGCAGGTTTCAACCCAAACTGTTAAAGGGAAGGAATAGCAAAATGCATAAACAAATAAGCAAGGAAGTAACAAAAGAAAGTTGCCCTTGAAACGATGTATGATATAGAAAAGAAGACAAGAGGCATTCCTGCGTGCGTAGTGAATGCTCTGGGATAGAAGACTCACCATTGTGGGTTATAGGTTGGGGATTCATTCAAGTTCTTAAGTATGAATTCATGGGCTTAAAGGGTAAAGAAACTGCAAATTATTGACTGAAGTCTGAATTAAAGCTTTTAGCCTAACAGTGTTCACATTCTATTTGCTCTGTATTTTCTTCTTCCTGAAGATTTTGACCTTGCTCCTTTACCTTCAGGATCYGCAATTCACAATTGAACCATTTGAAACCACCCACAACAGAATAAAGTGCACAACATCACTGCCCGGGCTCACAGAGCTGGCTCCGTGGTGTGAGCTAAGGAGGCCAGCCAGCTCTGCAGCTATGGGCTCAGCTGATTAAACTCACTAATGTCCAGGCTCCTGGAGCAAAATCAGAAGTGTGATCTCCTGGCTGTGACCTGCTTTGTCTTTCCTGGCAAGGCAGATATATGTAGAAAAGTAGAAACGTACATAGTTCTACCTAAAAAAAAAATCAGGAAGAATATAAAATGTGTGCATGAATGTGTGTATGTGTATGCATGTGTGAAAATGGATAAATATTATTCTGGTAGCTATTTTTGCATAAAAACAGTTATATATATATGTATATATATATA
>BDUI01001796.1:137176-149737 GCA_002335545.1 Apodemus speciosus
GTGTGTGTGTGTGTGTGTGTGTGTGTGTGTGTGTGTGTGTGATATTTGTGGAGATAAAATGACAAATTGATGGAGTTGGTTTTCTCATTTCAACATGGGCGACCTGGAACTCAAACTTGGGTCATTGGCCTTGGAGACAAGAGAGTTTACTTACTAAGTTATCTTCCTGCCCTGTTTAGGTATTTTTTTTATCTTACTTTACTTTTATTTACTTTACCTTTACCTTTATTTTATTTTATTTTATTTTATTTTATTTTATTTTATGAAAGTGTCTCATGTATCCCAAACAAACTTCCATGTTGCTATGTAGCCTAGAATGCTCTTGAACTTTGGATGCTCCCGCTCCTACCTTCAGAATATTGGGATTATTATTACTACAAGCATGGGTTACAGGGCCCATTCGTTAAAGGTTGGGACCTGACCCAGTTATCTTTGTTCATGCTAGACAAACACTTTTCAATGGAGCTACATCCCTATCCCCATAAAATTTAAATTTTAGTGTTTGTAAAGGAGACATTATTAGAACACAGTCTTTGCCTTGATTTACACATGATACTTGCCCATCTCTGCTTCCAACAGAGGTCATTGGTTGAAACAGAGTCTATCAGGTCTGAAACATCTAAAATATTTACCATCTGCCCCTTTACAGAAAGAACTGGCAACCCTTGTTATTAACTAGGCCACTATAGTCGACCAAGAAATAATGAACAAAGGATGAAATACAGTATATTACTAATTGTTCCAAAACTTTATGGGAAATTGCCWTATAACTCAAGAAGATAAATGTCTCTTGGAATTGTGTTGCTTGGAGGAGCCATAAAGAAGCAAAATAGGATGGCATCAGACTCCAGATAATAAGTCTGCATGACTGTAAACATATAAGGATATGGACAAGGCAGGAGAACCAGAGGTGATGCCTGGCCTTGTAAGAGTCAGGCTCCTATGGGAATATGACTAGAGTGGATAGTGAGAGTAAAAAGCCTCCATCATTTAACATACCATGGGGAAATGAACTGTCTTTTCAGATTTCAATATTTAGGAGAGAAGAATCACTGAGAACACATGTGAAATTTAAAAGAAAAATTGAGTTCAAGAAAAGAGAGGCTTGGAAGGAATAGGCTGTGTTTGATGTCTTAGAAATAGTTAATCCTTTTTCAAAAGATGGAAAATGACTGTGTAAAATAAAAGCAGAAGTATCATGGCTCGGAAGGATCTTATTTATTGATGAAGGTACAGTAAAGGAAGGAGCTGCGCTCATTCTGTCTCATGTTAAATTTGGGTCATTTTTCTGTAACCATTCTTTAATAGGATAGGTGCTTGCTATAATTTTAATTACATGGTTAATCCCAAACAATTATCTAATAAAATTAGTGTGCATGAGAAAAGTGTGATGTGTACTTTAATGCATGGTCATTCTAACTTTAAAGTAAAATGCAGGAACTAGGGCATTGTGTGTTGTTTGCTCACACAGACATCTAGACTGAGGAATGCTGGCAGAGGTTTGTTTTAAAATGTGATTAGCTTTGGGATTTAATTATAAAGTAATGCAAAAGAAAATATTTAATTATGACATCATTATATAGTTGCATTCAATTTGACCTGTCACTCCATTCAAGCCAATTTGTCTTTGTTTTCCTTCTGTCTGGGTCTCAGACAACTTCAGTTTCTGCCTTGCTTTGTATTTACTGCATTTGTTTCACAGACTGCGACTTGACTCTGTTATTAGTATTAAGATCAATTGTACAATAGTCTCTTCTTTGTGTTATGATGATAGTAGGGTGGGAAAGATGCCTGCAACTATTTGATTGTCTGATGTTAGAGTTGTCTGAGACATTCAAGAGAAGTAGAAGGGAAGGTAGGAAGGAGATAGGGCTACTATCACTTTGTCATGTGACTATTAAAAGACAGCAGGGTTCTGCCTAAACACTGCTGACACTAAAGGAGTCTGAGATCCCAAGCTGAGTGGATCCTGAGTCATGTATATATTTAAGGGTATATTGGGATGAAAGGTGGCAGTTGTGTGTAATCACGCTGACGAGGCATGAGGTGAGTATTCGTTTCTCCACTTGGGGAGTACATACGGCAGTGTATCTAAGCCTAAAGATGCAGAACTGATTGGATACGGGTTCCATATTGAAGTTAGTCACTGTCCAGAGAAGAAGTCAGAAAAGAGTATGGATGATTAAATTCTGAAGGTAAAGAACAAAAGCATAGCATTAGAACAACTTACTGGCATTTCATAAAATAATTCCTAACTAAAATCTTTAGACAACAGACTGAAATAAAAAGCTTGAGAATTGAGGCAAGAACTATCTCCCAGTCCTTTCTCCAGTATACAGTCCATTCCCGACAGAAGATGGTTTTGGATGGCTGCAGTTCTCAGGGAAAGCACTGTGGTTGCCATACAGGGCTTGTTTAACTGTTGTCATTCTTTGTAAGGTTGCTCCCATTTTCAGCAAAAATGTACTTGTGAACAGTGATTCCTTTGTGTCTGATGGGATTTGTAATTCCAAACATAGATATTTATAAAAGTACATGAACCTGAAATCCACTCTACAATTAAATATTTTAAAATTGGTCAATCATCCATATGTTTAAGGTCATTGTGGAGGTTTATTTTCATAGAAGAGCAAGTGAATGTATCATTTAAATATGTGAGAATACACTTACACGGCTCTCTATTATTTAGCTGTGATAATTTTTCAAAAATAAAATAAAATAAAAATAAGAAAGTGCCCTTATTTTTATAATCCCCCAAAGCCATCCTGCAGGAGCAGGAGGAAGCTTATGGAAGGCCACGTGTTTAAACAGTGCACTCTGAGGGCGGTAGACTAGTTCCCAAAGATAGATAATGAATGTTATAGATTTGTGCATTGGGGGTTTAAATTTGCCCTATCCTGCCCCAAGCCTCCTTATACATACAAATAGGACAAAGAAGAGGCATGAGGCCCAATGTGTGAAAGCTTTCCTCTTCTTGAGAAGAACAAACCTCTATCAGATGTGTTGAAATCTCCTACTTGACCCTTGTCTAACCTTCAGCCAAAAATGCACAAAGTAAGATAGAGTTAATCCCAGAAAGCAGGTTTAAACAAACAAGCCAAGCGTCTACTCTGCCATTGAGAAGCCTGGTTTCTCTACTTTCCTCTAACACATGCTGTGTGGGAAACCAGAAGCTGATGATTCCAAAGAAGGTTGCAAGTTCTTGCCTGGAGTTCCTAAGTCTCAGCAGTTAACTTATTCAGTGGTAGCCCGCATCTCTTCATTCCAGTGACATCTCTTTTCTACTGTGATGTTTTGTATAACTGTAATTTCCACAGGGCTTCATTACGTACTAGAATTTGCAAAGCCCTGACGATGTCTTCATAACTTTTCTTCCTTTATCTGCATGGTTGGGATCTTTACATGGTCTAGCAAATGTTTTGAAACTAAATGTCTGTGATTCATTATGAAGCCAGCCAATGACTCTTTTGATATTAAGTTCCTTCTCTCTTGATATGATATGTTTAAAACAGAATAATGTGAATGGTTTCTTTTTCTCATAGTGAGTTTTTCAGTCATTCTGAAATTCAGAAAAGTTTGAAATCTGTGCTATAAAAAGCATTCAGGGAACTAAATCTTCTGATATTAAATTGAAATTATGATAACAAAAGTTGAAAATATCAAGTTATACAAATGCTAGTATTTCAGATATTAAACTTATTTACACATAACCAAATATATCACATTGATGGGCTGTTTACAGCTGGATGCTTTCAACAGAAATAACTCTAGTAACTTGAACCCATCCACATTTATATCAAATTTTGAACACACAGAATTCCGTTTTGCTTTAAAGTATTAACTACATGTGTTTTTGTTGTTGTTATTGTTGTTGTTGTATACAGTGGTTAGTCTTTTCCATTAAAATAATCTGAGACATCAAATTCTGCAAGTGCCAAGACAGACACCTCCTACTCTGTAAATACTCTCACTTTTTAGAAACGCCAAGTGCCTTCCTTTCTTTCTTGCAAGATGATGAAATTCAAACTCTTTGGAAACAACTTGCAGATCAACACCAGTTCTAAATTCCTAAAATGCTTCACCGCTTTTTACCTGAGGCCAAGACACAAAGGCACTTTAAAGAATGAGGAGCTCCTGGAGGTTCCTCGTTCTATGAAAGAGATAAAGATGACAGACTAGCAGGGCACCATTAAGGCTATCAGGAGGCTGAATGTGTGACCAGAGCAGGATGCTAGCTCAGGAAAATACCGTGGTTTCACACTCCTGTTTTCCAGGGTCTTCACACAGAAAGGATGCTAGGAATTTGTTTAATTTTCAATTAAAGGCGAAGTTGAAGTCGTACCACAGGATTTCGTGTTCTGAACTGAAGAAGCCTAGGGCTTTATTCCTGAGTTCTTTGTTTTTAACCAGATAGTGGAAGGTGTTGACATATAATCACAGCCAGCAATATGRTTCAAAACTCTGGTCTGACAGACATGCCTCATGGACCTTTATATGCATCCTGAGAAGCTGTGGTATACAATCAACAAACCTGGGTGTATTTAAACGAATCCTAGTTTATGATTCAAAGGACTGTTGAAGCTGTCCCTTCTTGCCCTTTACTGTTTTCAGTATTCCTCATCTTTTATATTGCTCACCTATGAATATTGGCCTTCCACCATTTTCCTTCATTTTTGCCCATACAGCTCCTTTTAGATGCACAACAGTGTCCTGTCTTTGTCTTCAAATATATTACTGACTTTTCTGTCATTTCAGATCTCTGACATTTTTATATTGCCCCTTTCCCTAATTTTCTTTTACGTGGTTTCTAATCTACTGTTTCAACCATGTTTGGGGGAGTTTAAATTTTCACCAAGCAGGGCTTGTTTTATATACAGAATTCTCCTTAACTTACCATATAGTCAATGACTTTATTTTATAATCCATTATTCCTTTTTTTATGGATGTTAGTTCTCTCATTATATGTGTAAACATTTAAAAACATAATTAAAACTTTACGGATGCCATTTCCAGCTCTTTTGATCCTGTTGTTTTATTTACCTACTTGGAATGCCTGTCAACTGTTTTATAAGACAGTAGACCTTGACAAGTTTTATAATTCTGAAAACTTATGGGTAAGTTCATCTCCAGTTAGCTATTCCATGCAAAGCTGTATGGAATTCTTGTTCTTTACCCTTGAAGATGCCAATTCCCACTAAACTTTTAATTATAYTCTTATTTCTGGACATCCATACCCCARTCAAGAACTTGGAATGTATGCATTCCTGCTGCCCAATGCTCCATTCTCATTCCTAATGCYMAGATACTCTGTTCTCATCCCAGACTGCTGTCTTGTTTACATATAGTGACAGTATAAATACTTAGTTTGAGCAAGAACCTGTGTTTGATACCAGAATTCTCACCACAACACATATGCATACATGCATACATGCACACACATGAACACATATGCACATATCTTTCATTAGTATGTGTTCACCTATCAGCTAACACTCTAGTAGGCTTGTGCCCTGAGAATTCTTTTGACCTCCATATGCTCTTCTTGCCTGTTTCCTTTCTACACTTTCTGATAAAGCACTTGAAAACTCTTTCTTTACATAAATTGCTTCTTTTCAATTCTAATACACAGTATAACTTTGAGCTATTCAAATCATAGATATGCCAAAAATTGTTGAACTTGGGAAAAAACAGTATCATTGTTCTGACTAAGGGGAAGTGAATTGCAACTGCTCTTCGACTCTACTCTCCCTGACTTTTCCCCCTGGGGAAGGAGGCAGCCATGCTGTGTCTTAACTCATCTTTCTCAGCCCTTGCATTGTGCATTGTACTGTGGTGATCCAGGTCATAAGTAAACTATTTGTGTGAGGAAAGGACAAATTCAGTAAACAGTCTGCTTTTTGCTTTCTTTCCTCTTCTTGCTTTGTAGGTGAAGACAAAATGTCTCAATATACTTCATTCTTGCCAATAAGTTGCTGTCTATCCTACATGTGATATCTAAGTCTTACACCAGATCCACTTCAAGCCTTTTGGGTTTATAAAGGATAATGGTAGAGGCATTCCTGAATGAACTATTGTATCTTACTAAGTTAGTAAGTTACTAAGGGGAAGCACACAATAAACAGCTCGATAGCATTGAAATTTACTTTTAATGATAATAGATTCTGTTAGATAGCTTTGAGATCAAATAATTTCCCCTTGTATGTAGAAAAGACTAAACTGAGAAAAAATATTCAAGAAGTTCTGTCACTGACATTTTGAAAATAAAAGAATCTTATTAATTTAGTATAAAACTCAACTTTTTATAGCTATGAAAAAAAGAAGAGTCTGAGATCATTCTTTAGAAGCACAAAAGATTTATGTTGACTCTTGGTTTTGAAGAGCCAACAATCAATTGTCTCTTGTCCCACTTGGCTTAGGTTATATAGTAAGACATCAAGTTACGGTGGTCACGACAAAGTGGGGAAGAAWCTCACTTCAATGGTAGTCATGAAAGAGGGGTCAGGGCTCACCAGATCCTCTTCAAAGACATTCCCCAATGACAAAATTTCCTGTTATTAGGTTCCACCTGCTACAAATTCCATACCTCCCAATAACACCACACACAGCAAACCAAGTCTATCTTATTAGCTTTAGGAGGACAAGCAATTCATTAACCACAAAACAAATATTGATTAAATAGATGCCATGCCCTAGTCTGTCTTAGCATGTGTATCTCCAAAGTAAAAACATTAAATGCTAACTTCCATGTTCTTCCTTAACTAGTGTAGTACCCAGAATGACAGAATGAGAAGTGTGAAATGAAGAGACTATTGGAACAAAAGGGATTTTTCCTAAGCTGGCTGATATATATAGGATTGTTTAATTTGGAGTATGAAATTACACAAGTCTTTGTTTTAAGACAGTTCATGCTGGAGGAGGGAGACAAAGCCTTCATTTATTCATTCACTAATTCTCAATCTCATACACACACACACACACACACACACACACACACACACACACACGGCTTCCTATTTTTTCCATCATTTCTTAATTGTATTGCTTCAACCTTAAGTCTTCAAAATTGGTTTCTCTAGTGTAGGCTAAGATGAAAATAACTAACTGAAGGCCCTCCACCAGCTGAGTGTGAAGAAATCTCTTGCTCATGCTCATTTCCACAATGGTGGACTTCTCCTTTCATAGAAATGTGATTCAACATGAAGAGCAACAACTGAAGTCAACAGGTACTGAGTTCCACAACAGCCACATTTTAAAACTGCACAGAAGGTCAGGAGGTCAAAATAATGTAGATTAACTAAGACAGTACCTGAATGAGGTTCATTGTTGTAGAGTACTATCCTCCAAGAATAACAGCTATCTCCCTCAACAGAGTACCTCAAGCCTGTTGACCACAGGAGTTCCATCAGAGATGATGATATTAAGGAGGGTGATGGAGCCTCATCTGAGATTCCAACCACCCTGTCCTGGATTTTTTAGCTAGCTATATATGACTCTGGTCTGATTGCAAATGGCCTTTTAGTCTGGATATACTAGAGTATGTAGAGGGTGGGAGGTTAGCTTAAAGGGGGACTCCATCTATGTATCTATGGGAACATCTTTATCCATACTGGAGTGGGACTTTCTGGTGTGGCTGTTACTCCTGTCAATCACACATCACTAACACTTTGTAAGTAAGCCCAATGTGTACATTGATTGTCCAAAGTTAATCTTTGGTAGAGTTGAACTTTGCTTTGTCATTGGTCACCTATAAGGAGGGAGTGGATGTTTCTTTATATTTCCTCAGAAAAGAGTTCCAGCTACAGCTGTCTGAGCCAAATCTAGGGATATAAAACATAAAAGAAAGAATGTTCTAAGGTGAGTGAACAAAATAGACATAATTACCAGCAAAAGCACTGTCCACTTTTAGGAGCATAAAGGGCCCAATATTATCATAATGCTGTCTATCCATCTTAGCTTGGGTCCCTCAGAAGTAAGAGCATTAGACCCTAGCTTCTGTGCTCCTTCTGAATTAGTACAGTCCTAAGACTGACAAAGTCAGACAAACCACAATGAGAAATGGAAAATGAAAAGGCCATCTGAGTAAGAGGGCTTTATTCTAAGCCATACCAAATCTGTGTGCAGTAAGAAAACAGTCTGTACTTGTAAAAAAATTCATTCATTTCAAAAAAGAGGTATGCCAGACCTGTTTTGTGGAGACAACTTCTACGGGAGAAAGAAAGCAGCTGTATTTGAAGGAGAGAAAGAATATAGCTCTCTGCCTAACATCCAGTTCCCATCAAATAATATTATACTATAATAACAATAATTAATAAGGATGATGGACAACCATTTGTATTTATAATAAAAGAGTAATTGTTGCTCATTTTCATTTAGTAATGCCACTATTGAATTAATCGTACCCTTGATGAATTACTGAACACAGGCTACTGTTGCTGTCTCTGTCTCGTTCTTTGCAGATTTTTTTTTAAATCAGGAAATGTCACAGAACTGTAATGGCACAATTAAAGAACAGGAAAAGATCATTGTGGTGGTCATTTCTTTCTGGTAAGATGCCTGAGTGACTGTACACAACCCCTCCCTCAGCCATGCTTCTGTAAGGGTCCTTAATGAAACTCATTGAGATGTTTCTCCCCCTCCCTCTCCCTCCCCATCCCCTTCTGCTCCCCTCCCTCCCCACCCCCATCAATCTAACAAAAAATAGAATGGGGGCTATTCAGGGAGAAGGGGAACTGGTTCTCACTGAAGGGAATTTGCTCTGTAGCATTGGTTGAGCAGGTGGGAACAGTGGGAAGAAAGAAGGGCAATATGTGGACGAACATGGTGAAAGCACATTATATACACGTATGGAAATGTCACAATAGAGCTCATTATTATGCACAATGAATGCATGTTGATAAGGAAAGGTGCCTGTCCACTCGCATGTGTGCTTAAAGTGTATACAATTGGACCACTGCTCCTCTCACTGGGGGCAGTGAATGTTTAAGAAACCACTAAGCAAAACAGCATAAAGAATAGGATTTCTTCTTCCCCATTTTGATGGCTAGAAGCCAGGAGCATAATGGTACTTCACTGTGCTTCGCCACATCATTTAGCAGTATAAAACCCACTCATGTGGGGGAAGAGGACTCTCTGCTAGAAGCCTAGAGGACTGGAAAATGAACCTTCCTTAGTCCTTGAGACTTCTTGGTTGGATTGGGTGCTGGCTTACTTAGCATAGAAATTCTGTGTGAAGATTCCAGATACTTTAGAAAGCTCGTTTAAGTGCTCCACTCTAGAAGGGATTTGCTCAGTCCATTTATCCCTCCATTGCTGCTAAACGAATTCTACAGAACAAGTTTCCTTCAGTGATTCCCAATTCACTAAATGATCCCGCATTCCTTTTTATGACGACCACAACATAATGATGTGAAGCCACATGGCATTTCTAAGGGAGTGACATGCTGTATCATGAGGGTTGGGGGRAAAAGATCTTAAGCACCAATGTTGTGCTGTACCAATCGACTTTGGTGACAGTCTCAAAATAGTRGTTGCTTTTTTATATGTGGCTGATTATGAGTTTGGAAAAGAAACCCAACCTTTTGTTCAGCAGCCTCTGGGTATTTATGCTCAGCAAAGAGCATAATTATATTAGTGGAAATTCCATCGGCCCCTGTATATCATTCTCCAACAGTGAACACACTGTGGCCATTATGGCCTGGATTGTCTGAGATTCCATAGCTGACGCTAGCATAGTGTCTGATGACATCAGGGACCTTTTGGGGTCCTGTTGTTACAAACTGACAGCATTTTAATGGCATACAAGAACAGGAGAGCCGTACACAGTGGCATTTCCTTGCATTCAGAAGAATTGAAAGCCCACATAGCTCATCTTCACATGGATTTCGATTGAAAATGAGTCCTATCTTGTCCTTTGAAGTATAATTACATGACAATAGTGTAATATGTCTAGCATATAAAACAGCCGTTAGGGCCTCCCTAGCTGGTTTTTAAAAGCTGTTGAAGTCCATTGGCTAGAATAGGCATCCCTTGCTCAGTGCTTCTAAAGCCCAAGTTGCTCCTGGAACCATAGCTGGGATTTTGCAGGGTCAACTTTGGGCTAACTTGGAAAGTTAAAAATTGTATAACTGAGAACAGTATGTTACTGAGATTCAGTCTGAATTGCAGAGCATTGTTCTGTTTGAATGKTTAATCCGGTTTTGTTTGTTTGTTTGTTTTTGTTTTTCC
Source organism: Apodemus speciosus (assembly GCA_002335545.1). Taxonomy (NCBI): domain Eukaryota; kingdom Metazoa; phylum Chordata; class Mammalia; order Rodentia; family Muridae; genus Apodemus; species Apodemus speciosus. The sequence goes on from BDUI01001796.1 coordinate 147,401, forward strand.
ATAATCCAGTCACAAGTCATCAGCATGTGGCAAATAGCTTTGGAAACCAATGATCGTTTGCTCTGGGTATGGCCTTCTCTGCTGGACCGACTGTGTGATTAAGACAGTGGGTATGTTTAACAAGGACATAGAAAAGCACCAGGTGACTTCAATTCCTCTTGCTAAATATGCAGAAGGTGAGTAAGCACCATCTCTTGGGYGGAAAGAGGTCATGAGAAGACTAAACAGTTTGGACAAGTGGCATCTTTCCACCGGAAAGCACTCAGCCTGGGTCAAGATCCCAAGCCATGCCCCTCCAAGGCCTATGAGGCCTAACGAAACTATTTCAAGACTTTCTGTACAGTTTATGAATCATATCACAGCAAACAAATATGATGAAGGAACAGAAATCTGAGGTATCCCCTCTCCATTGGAGGAGAGTCATTTTTAGCACTTTGTTCTAAAATCTTTTTTATTGGGTATTTTCTTTATTTACATTTCAAATGTTATCTCCTTTCCTGGTTTCCACCCCCCCCCCAGAAAACTCCCCATCCCACCCTTCCTTCCCATGCTTCTATGAGGGTGCTTCCCTACCCACTCACCCACTCCCACCTCCCTGTCCTGGCATTCCCCTGCACTGGGGCATCAAGCCTTTCCAGGATCCTTCTATTGATGCCCGACAAGGCCATTCTCTGCTTCATATGGGGCTGGAGCCATAGATCCCTTCATGTGTACTCTTTGGTGGTTTAGTCTCTGGGAACTCTGGAGGGTTTGATTGGTTGATATTGTTGTGCTTCCTCYGGGGTTGCAAAATTCTACATGTACATAGAGAGCACATCTTTTTCCTTCATCCAATTGAAAGTGCCCTTTAGTCTTCAGGGTAAAGATCAAATCTACAGACATTAGAATCAATGCACCTAATTTCACCTCCTTTCCTGGTCCTACCTGTGGATTGTCACAGGAAAGGATGTGTATATTTAAAAAGGTTCTGCCAGCTTTCAGGGTTAAGTGAACTTGATGCCATTGTTACAGCAAAGTTTGGCATCTGATGTGCTTCTTGCCTAATGTTACAGAGTAAATTGAGGAGCTGAGAACTAAACACACTTGTGTACCACTCCAGAGGCCATGATTAAGTTCTGAGAACAGCATAACTGGAACAGTGGGCAATTACTAAACATTTATCTCTCCACATCTAAAAACAAAAAAACAGGCTAATTCTAGTCTTTCACAAATAGAAAAATGATTAAGGAAATCCCAGTCATGATTTTACATTTAGTATACACTAAATATATAATATGYATATTTATCTATATATTATATACATTGGGATTTAATGTCTTCTTGAAGAGTTTGATATTTTAACTGCTAATCTAAAGTCTTTAAATTCATTAATTACTATTGAATCACATTATGCAGCCTCAAAATGAAATGCTGTTTGAGAAACTGGCATTAGCCTGAAATTTACAAGTTGTGAATAACATTTTGTGTGTATTACTTTCTAAGAATAAAATTATTTTAAGTAGAGCACCTGCATATTACCCAAGAATTTTCCATTCATACAGTAATTTGTTGAATAAAACCACCATGAAAGTGTAGACTGATAAAAGCTGAATAGAGCTAGACAATTTCATTGAGATTTTAGAACAAAGTTTATTTAATTCACTTTTATTGTATAACCATGTTTATTGTGAAAAAACTAAAGACATTGTTTCTAATCATATTACCTAAAGATGACTTCCACTTGCATTTTGTTGTGCTGGTCTTTTACATTTGCATGTGTTTATTTAACCTTTGTTTCACTGTAAAAGTGTTCTATTTTCTATCAGAACTTTATCATGTGTCCTTATCACCATGAGCAATTCAAAGACAGAAACCTAAGGGCTATATATCACTTTATCATTTACTGTCTGTGAATGGATATTTTTCATAGTCAAAATTTTAAAACTATAACATAATATTCATGGTAGAGGCCTCAGATATAAAACTGCATTATTATTTCTGCTTGTATTATAAAAATCTCTGAATGGACAGATCAGTCAGTGGGCATTTTCAAAGTATTTAATATGTGCATATGTGCATGTGTGTCGGGGTATAGACATTCAGATGAGTGATCTCATCACTTAGGAGGCTGAGGCGGATAATCTTCTGTTTGAGGTCAGCCTGGCCACATATCCAGACCTGTTTCAAAAGAAACAAACAGACATCTGGGTTGTTTCCAGTTTCTGGCTATTAAGAATAAAGGTGCTGCCGGGCGGTGGTGGTGCACGCCTGTAATCCCAGCATTTGGGAGGCAGAGGCAGGTGGATCTCTGAGTTCGAGGCCAGCCTGGTCTACCGAGTGAGTTCCAGGACAGCCAGG
>BDUI01001796.1:154227-166031 GCA_002335545.1 Apodemus speciosus
TGTACTTAAAATATTCTCTAGTTTTCTCATAATGACCAATTCAGTAGTAATACTATGTCAGTAGACATTATAATGTATGCCTTTTGAATTAATGACATGGCATCAAATTAGAATCATTTGATTAGACCAGTGATTCTAATCTTCTGCAATGCTTTTAATTCAGGGTTGGTTGAAACTAAGGATGAAGAACTCAGTAAAATGGAAGAACAGCTATACTTCCTGTTCTATTAGCCAGGAACACTAGATGATGAAGTCAAAGACGGCATACTTAGATATAGAATCTCAGAGCTCTAAGAAGTCAACCAGTGGAAACTTGGGCCAGTGGGATCATGTTCTTCTTTATAAAGCCGCACCTGTCTGCTTTGTTTAGAACTATAGCAGTGGATCAAGGTATTTAAAGCATGTATTGGTCCCTGCAATGCATGTAAGTATTTCAAAACTAAGTATATTGTCAATAATTTTGTGATTAATTTCTTGGGGCACATGAACTAATCTAGTCACATTGATCTGATGATTGCTACTTTACTTGGTTCCATAAAAGACAGAGCTGCAATGATGAAGTCTTTAAACAGCATGGCCTCTTTGACCATGGAACCAAAATGCCAAAACTGCTTATCACAAACCTGTTAGCACAATCTACCAAGGAAATGAAGAAAAATACTTTTTGTCAAAATGCTTGACATCAGAAACAGGCTCACGTGCTTCTTCCTTTTCATATTTAGGAATCTGAGGCTTCACATGACAAAGCAATATTCAGCATAAAATTCTGTTTATTCACAAGTCTCTGACTGGGACAGTCTATGTTATTAATGAAGAATGTTAAAAGCTCATGGTTCAGAGTAAGAAGCTTGGGTCCAAATCTTGGTTCTGTCCTTTATCAACGCTACTCAACCTGCATGGCACTCTACTTTCTTATTTCTAGAAAAAGTAAAAATAGTATTTATCTCAAAGACTGGTTATGGTAATTGTATATGTTATTTTATATGAAATGGTAAAATTAGTACCTAGTACAAAGGAATAATTATTTTCTTAATTATGAAATATCTATCTCAAAATTTTCTAGCTAAAAATATTATTTTTAAATGATAAATTAATTCAAACAGCTTGAAATCATCACTATTTTCCTTAATTCTTGTTCTCCATGGATCTTTTTTTTCACAAAGTTGGATTGTATCTGCATTTATTTATGTATTTTACCTTCCTTGGTTAAGTTTCACATATAAATGCTTTCCACATATGTGTGTGTTTCTGAATCAAAATCTCTGCTGTAGCAGGGTGTGGTGGCACATGCCTTTAATCTCAGCACTGGGGAGGCAAAGACGGGAAGATCTCTATGAGTTTGACAGGAGCCTAGTCTACAGAGTGAGTTCCAGTACAGCTAGGGCTGTTGTTACACATAGAAACCATGTCTCAAAACCAAAAACAAACCAAAACCAAAAACAATCAACCAACAACAACAATAACAACAACAACAACAACAAAACCCAACCAAACAAACAAACAAAAAAAATCCCACAAAAATCAAAAAACCAAAAGCAACAACAAAAACCTAACCAAAACAACAATAAACAAACACCCCCCACTTGTCCAAAAACAAAACAAACAAACAAACAAACAAACAAAAAACCTTTGCTGTATGCCATTATGATGTATGTTTTTATTCATTTATGCCATATGGATACCATTCTGTTGATTCTCCAGTATTCTTGGGTAATTAAAATCAAATATTGCATTAGGAGCTAAAGGGATGGCAGAGCCGTTAAGAGCACTGGCTGCTCTTCCAGATGACACAGGTTAAATTCCTGGCATTCACATGGCAGCCTACAACTGTCTTTTAGTCTAATCTGAGGAGATACAACACTCTTTTCTGGACTTTGTGGGCACTGTACATATTTTATTCAAAGATATACACACAGGCAAAACACACACATATGTATATAATATATATACACCATTTTTAAAAGGAAAATAAATGTTGCACTAATGTATGAAAACAACAAAATAAAAAAAGTATTATTAAAGTATTATTAAAATAAAAGTATTATTAAAGATTTTCAAATATAAGAGTTTCATTGAGATTTAGAGTATTCGTGTTAGCTACATTTTTATCTCTAGTTCAAAAATCATTCCTTTGAAATTTTCAAAATTGACAAGATAAATGACTGAATACATAAGTTAGGTAATTTTTACTTATTGGAATATTTGAGCTTAATTCAGAACTAGTATAAAATGGTTTCATGAGATCATCACAAAAAAAAACGTCAATGGGCATCTCAGTGGATTAAAAACAGTATTAGGTAAATGGAAACTCTCTTAATGATCCTTAAGAGCATGGGCTGAGATGGAGAGGTTGTGCCTCTCAGTCTGCCACACTCTACTGTGCTGTATGGCTGAAGTGAGTTCCGGGCTTCTCAGTCATCAGGTATCATGGGTCAAAAACAGTATTGCCGTCTGTGCTTGAATTTGGGTCATTTAATATCATTCAACTGGCATTTGAATATTTTCACCATTTTGTTTTTTAAGGCCATGTGTCTTGAACTCATAGTGTAGATGAAGATGACCTTGAATTTGTGATCCTCCTAACTCTTTCTCACTTGACGGGAATGTAAGCACATTTCACTGTACTTGATTTATGCAGAACTGGAAATCAAACCTGGGTCCCTGTGCGTGGAAGGCCACCTCCCCCAGGGCGAGCCTCATCCCCAGACAGCGAATGTTTATTCCCAGTTCCCAGGCTCTAACTCAAGTTTCTCAAGTAAGTGTCTTTTCTTGTGTTTCCTGAGCAATTAGGCTCTTGTCATAGCAGACCCAAGATTTTGTTCAATCTCAAAACTCTGCAAAATATTGAAAGCATTCCTCTTATTCGTAAGATCACTATTGAGAATTATTTGAATCGTTCATGCTATTTCAAATTCAAGTACTGTATATCTGGTCTAAGAAATAATAAAATTGGAAAAATAAACTATAAAGAAAAGGCTAACCAAATAAATGCAAACACATTGGATAAAATGACAAAATTCAGTAATAGACATAAAAGCAACACAACATAATAGGTTGCTATGTAATCTCATTCCTCCAATTGACATCTAGCTTAATTTATATACTTTAATATATAATTAAATAATTTTTGAAAATCAAGAAATATCTTAGAAGTGGGAACTTATGAAGTAGTTTGAAAAAATAAATACTTTCAAACTCTGTTTTAAGATCCCTTATTTATTGTTCAATGTCTCGGGAAGCAAAAGACAAGATATAGGTAGGTTTCTATTTAACACCAAGAGTCGTGATTGCGTATGGAAATGTGAAAAATGACTAAAGAAGTCCATAATTTCTTTCTTGTTTAAATATCCAACATTTCATCTCTTTGAAGGTAACTCAGGTTAAATGTTGACCAGTTGTTTCTTCAGACAGTGGTGAATAGAAACCTGTGTATACTTGTGGATATTATAGTAAATATGCAGTACATAATCTCATATTTAATTGTGTGAAACTTATAAATATAAATAGAATGTATCACACATAGTTTTGTAATTTATGATTCAAAATTATAAGTTTAATATAAGATCTTCTTCCCTTTTAATAACCACAGATCTAATATTTTGTTAAAAGTTTTATTTACAAATAAATGGAATCTTTAGCTTWATATTTTGCAATAATAGATGCTTGGAAAAATAAATATTAATATCAATAATTCAGGTTTGTAGAGGAACTTGATTATATCAGAATCCTTAAACAACTGCTGTCATTGCTCTACTATTTCTCTCTTAGCATAGGTAGACCAGTGTTTTTTCAAAGTAGTAGTAATTCCCTAAAGACCTGATTTCACAACTGCTTTTCTAAAACTCAGATAAAATACATTACATTATCATGAGGAATTTCCAGAAGCCAGTCCTGAAGATGAGCTCTTGGTAAACGAAATTGAACTGACTTTGTACAGAATCTGAGAGTGAAATGGGTAGCCTCTATTCTGAGACCTTCCTCCTAGAATTGCCTGCACACATTTCTCAGGCTGCTGTCCAAGTGATATGTGATGTGCAGTGTGGAAGAAATGGCTCAGAGGTAATAACCCCTAGTCACGTGGTACATGAAGACCCATATCCCTTTTGCTGGATCCCCAAGTGCTTCCTTTCCTCACATCCTAGAGAACAGTAGCCTGCTGTAATTGGATGATCATCCTGTATCCCATCAGCATCCTGTATTCCACCAGCATTTGCAACCCTGTGGGGACAGGATGTGACAACTTGTCACTACTGCTCCCTCTTCTAGAGGGGCAATGCCTTGGTTTTTGTTGGTACCCACTCAAAATCTATTCACCTTTCCTCTTCTGCCCCAAAGGATTTCAAAATATGACTTTGTTTAAAAGAAAAGCAAAATCAAAACCCACCCCTGAACCGTGCATTTGCTTTTGCTAATAGCCAGTAAGAAAATAGTTCTTGATGCAAAAATATGGGTTCAAACAAGATTTCCTTGCTCAAAGAAAAATGCCAGTGGAAGAGAAAAATGRTGAGGTTTAAAAATAAAACTGAGAGTGGAATTTGTTTCAATCTAGGTGAATAATCAAACTGGCATAGCATATTGGATAGCTGAACATTTATCTAGTTCGTCACACTGTGGAATGGCCCTTACACACCTGAACACCAGGGACAGGATTGTCACTAAGTATGCTGGACCGCCAAGTGGCATAGTTTGAATTCTATAAACCAATCCACTGTTTTTCTGCTTTGTCTCTTCCCCAGTCCCTAAACCTGTATTCTTAGCAGAGAAAGAAGTCAGGTCCAGTTATTGTACACAAATCATCCTCCGGCTGAAGTTTTTGGTGGCAGCCAAGAGAGGAGAAGGAAAAAAAATTAGAAAAATTTCAATTTCAGGACCATTATTATTTTCATTAATCATAAGAGGCGCTGTCACCCCTGTCCTTATTCTTTAGAAGGAGATCTATTATACGGTCCATTTAGTCCAAGCCATATTACCTCATATGTTTTCCTGGCTGACCAAATAAGACTTAAGAGATAAAACAATTTACTGTTCATTATGATCCGTGTCACTGGAATCAATCTATTAACCTACATTAACTGGCTATGTGACGATATCTCACGTACACGCTTGCCCAGTTTAAAAAAAAAAGACTAGGGAATGAGAACGGGACAGAGCTGGGGGGGGGGACGGGGATAGGGAAGGAAATCAGTGCCCATAAAGTGCAGCAGACGGATAATTTGCCAAGCGAATACAACTTCATTTTCCAGTGCCCACTGCTGCGCCCTCCACATCCTCACGCAGCCCCTGACCTGTAAAGAAGTCTAACAAATTGGCTTCTATTGTGGAGCCAAAAGGTGCCATCAAAGAAGGGACGGTTCGCTGGTCCTAAAGTATGATGGGAAATCTCCGGCTGGAATAAAGAGCTGCGGTTTTTATGAAGTTAACCCATTAAGGTTAAAAGCACTCAGAAAGTTCCAGCTGACAGGGCAGTRGTAAGAGAGGAAGAGAATCCCCCTTGCCTTCTGATTTTAACACCTTGGGATGGTGGCACTAGGGAAACCAAGAGCCGCATGAAGTTGTAATGATTATCTTTCTGTATTATGAAATGCATCCACACCTTGACATCTTTTGGACAGTTTCAGTACTCTCTCTGTCTCCGCCCCTGTCTCTTTCTGCCTCTCTGTCTCGGTCTCTGTCTGTCTCTCCCTGTCTTTCTCTCTCTGTCTCTCTGTCTCTCTCTGTCTCTCTGTCTCTCTCTCTCTGTCTCTCTCTGTCTCTCTCTGTCTCTCTCTGTCTCTCTCTGTGTGTGTGTGTGTGTGTGTGTGTGTGTCTTTCTTTTTCTCAATGAAGAATTACAAATAATTTGATGGAGGAATCACTGATGAATCCCCAAATGGAGATTCAATGGTTCTCATAGTCTCTATCATCAGAATATCCTTCACTTACCCTGTCCTTGGAAAGCTCATCTGGGACTTGATAATTTTCCTACTGATGCGGTGAAAAGCTGAGTTGGTGGCCACCATCTTCTTTGAGCACACAGGTAGAGCCCTTCATCCTTGGTGCACTATTCTACATCATCCCAGTTGCCGAGTAAATGGCTATTTCTAACACAGAGACACAGCAGGTTGTGGTCAGCACAAGCCAGTACAAATTTCCACCCTGAGACAGAAGGGAGGTTAGTACAGATTGCATTCATTCCAATTTCATAGGTGATTTGTTCTAAATCAATAAGAATCTGAGGAATACTCACCTCAACCTTCTTAACCTTAGAAAGAAATTTTAAAAATACTTGTTGTATCAGTTCTATGTTACAGGATGAAATTGGAATGGGAAAACTTCCATGGCTGTGGAGCTATATGAGTAATAGTCAAATGATAAGGAATATCCATACATTCCTGGGCAACACTGAATCATTGGGTAGTAATACTTTCCCTTCTAGAGAACTAGAAGGCACTGGACAGTATTGGAAATATCACTACTTACCATCAAATTCTAGGGTCACACACACATTACTTAAAAATAATGACTGTTGAAGAATTGTAGAGTTATTTTCTGTGATGATCATATCAATATCTTCATGTGTTTTCATGCATGTGTCTCTGTGCCAAGCTAGTAAACTTATTATTTTAGTTAAATCCATTTTTTCCATTGGAAGATACATATACAGTCTGCTCCTACAACCCCTGTAAGTATCAGCAGAAACAGGTTAAATAAAGCTAACTTTGTGGCTGTTGCAATGAGGAAAGATGCTTTGCCAATGTGTTAACCACTGTAAATATTTTATAGCAGTTTGTTTTCAACTTGAGCAATTTTCTTTATTCCATTTATTTTTTCTCATTTCTTCCTTCTTCTTGAACTGAAAGTATGGAAGAGTGTATCTTTACGTCATTGTGTCTGAGCATAGAGAATAAAGAGGCATCAGCACATCCTTCAATAAGTTGGTAGAGGAAAGGGTGCTCTGTGCAGGTTTCCAGGGTAGAACTCCACCAGAATTCAATTTGATCCTGAAAACTGTCTCCATTTGGGTTATGTTTGAAGCCCCTTGCACTTGTCTTCTTTCGTCTACTTTCACCCACTGTCAATGCCTGTTAAAGTTTTTATAAGGTCTGTTCCCACGGGAAGGTGAGATCTGGGACACTGACAGACCTACCAGATGTTGTGTCCAGGGGAATGAACTCTGGAGATATGGAAGCATTTTTCATTCATCTCCTTCTTTTATTTTTATGGCTTTGTTGTGCTCAAAAAAAAGGGAACATTGGAAATAACAGATGTAATCATATAACAGATGTCATCATTTTTCCAACATATTCTTCTTGAGCTCCTGACCTTTGAGAAGCACGTTCAAACCCCAGACATCTATCTAGTCCTGAATATGTCTACATGCTTAGTCCATCAGTCCATTCTGGTTCTTATACTACTGGGAGGCTGACAAGGAGGGTGCTGTTGAGTTCTGTAGCTAACTGCAGCTACTCTGGACTGGTTCTGCAAGAGAAAACTATGGGATGGATGGGGGAGTGGTGCAAAAAGAATTGGGTCAAGGAGACATTGCCTTTCAAGACCCTCTTTTTAATAAATGTAAGCCAATATATAGTCTGGAAGATTCCCTCCCCCCAGACATGAGGTGGAGTCTTGGGATCTTGCTGACTCCGGATCTCAGCAGGTGGTTGGCTCCAGAATGCTTCCATGGCATCCAGGTGAGGCTGGGTTGTTCTATACAGAACAAAGGCCAGGAAATTCACAGGCTGAGGAGAGAACAGAGCAGAGGCCGAACTGCCTAGCTCAATGCTGAAGTGGGGGAAGGGACAGGGTGCTACAAATCAGAGGTCAGCCTAAGTTATGCCATGCATTCAAGGCAAGTCTAGGCTATATCAGGAAACACTTGCTAAATAAATAAATAAGTCTTTGCTTCTTAGGAGTAAATAACAGCTATGTGAAGATTCAGTGAGCCAGAGGGTGATAAATGATCAATGAATAAAAATGGAAAGGAAGGAGGAAGATAGATAAAGATATCACTACACACATGGGTTTAAAGAACAGATCCAAATATGTGACCACTACACAAGATAACACTATGCAACTCATGGGCTTGAACAAAATTTATTATTATTTCTCATGATTCTGTGGCATCAGTGAACAGTTGCCAGTTAGGTCCTTCATGCGAGTTCAGTCCTTCAGGAGGCATGCATGCTATCATCTGAAGCACTGAAAGAGATGGGTCTTTATTATATTCACTCAGAGTGATGGGTAAATAGGATGGCTGCAATAGCCTGTATTTCATGGCTATACAGGAGTTCTTCACAGTATGGTAGGCCTAAGTAAAATTACTTATATCATGTCTCCTCTCTACAAGAGCACAAGTATCATAAGGGCTCCAGATGGAAGCTGCAAGCCTCTTTGTGGTCTAGTCATGAAGGTCAGAAGATGTCCATTCTTCCAGATGCATTGGTCTTAAGCAAGTCAAAGTAACAGCTCATAGGCAGAGAGAGGAGTAGAGACATCATGCATAATAGAAGATACATCTTACTGAGCTCCTGGAGACTAGTTGCCATTGGACATATGTGAAGGGGTGACCTCACTGACAAGATGTCCTAGAAGAGCTCGGTGGAAGTGAGGAGAGGCTATTGGGCTCTCTGGGGGATGAGATTTCCCAGCAAGGTAAAGAGTGTTCACAAGTTCCTGAAGCAGAATTATTTTTGAAATCTTTGGAGAAATAAAATGGGCCACACAGGCTGGAGTAAAGTAAGACTGTGGTGGAGAAAAATAAAGAAGGAAATCAGAAATGATCTAGCTAGAAGAACATATGAACCGTGGGTCTTAACTTCAGGCACATGAGGAACCAACCAAAAATTTAAGAAGCATAATAGGTCTGAAGAAGTCTCAAAAATATTGCTACAGAATCCTTATAAAGAAAGAGGAAAAAAGGCAAGAAACAAGCTAATTACAACCACTAAGGCCATTGAAATGGAAGTATAGATCAGACTGGTATCAATAACAGTCTATTCAGCTATTTCATGGGGGTAGAGATTCCTGATGGACTAGATACAGCAGATTATGGATTATGGTTTATGATAGAGTACTTACCATATTGAAGWTGAGATCAAGTTCCTTCTTCCCTCAATCCCTTCAACCCTCTCTGTCTCTCTCCCTCTCTTCATACCTTCCATGACTCATTTCAGTCTTTTCCTAAGCAATTGTAAGAATGGAGCTTCCATGTTTGGAGCTGGAGAAAATGAGGTTGAAGTTATCATCTGGAGTTTGGAAAGACCTATTAGATATTCCAGTAGAAATAAAAAATAAGTAGTTTGCTTYTAAAGTTTGTAGCCCATTGAGCTGGTGGGAGAAATCTGTTGTAAAGTGCTTGCAATACAAACATGAAGACCCGAGGCTGGCCTAAGGAGCCACATAAATTGTCAATGTGGAGATGCAGTTATCATCCTTCAATTGGGGAGGTGGAGACTGGAGGAGCCCCGGAATCTGCCTGCCAGAAAGTCCACCCTAATTAGTTTGTCATAAGTCCTGCCCACAGATGCTGTCCACCAAATCAAAATGGATGGCTTCTAATGAACAATACTTGAGGTTGTGAACTCTACATGCATACTCATACACACCCATTTATACATTATACACACACACACACACACACACACACACACACACACACACACACACACCCCACAGATTCCAAAATTGAAGTATACCTTGGGGAATTTTGGGGAATTGTCTACTATTGCTAGATTTCTTTAGATTGGCAGCAATTAATGTTGATGGAGAAAYATGTTTGAAAACTGATTCTGAAGACACAATAATGTCAGAGATTGAAGAAATATGAAGGAAGCATTTTGAAAGAGGATAAGAAAAAAACCAACCCTCACTCCATCCAYCCCCACCCCCAAACAGGAGGGAAGAAAGTCTTGGAAGACAACTGACAAAAGTCTCAAGTGGAAAATGATGGAATTTTTAAAAAGCCAACTCCACTTAGTAAGGAAGCACTAGGCATGGATGCTTGAATTTGTTGAATGAAACCTATTGACAACCTTGATGAAACATTAAATTGTGTTCCAGAGGGAATAGAAGGAAATAAGTGGTAAATAGCATGCTCTATTTCTCTGGTATTTTGGAATAAAGGATCAAGGCAATTGTTGGCACTTTTTTTTTAGCAATGTGGGTTTACCAGAAGAATAATTTTGACTCTATGTGCAAATATGCTCTGGGAAAGCCTTGATAGTTACTAGGTTCCTTTCTTCCCTGTTGCCATGACACCGGCCTATATGTTTTGTTATAACCATTGGTTTTCTACTGTCCTTGACTAGCATCTTTGTTGTTTTATAAACCCATGAAATGGTCTTGGGCTTATAAACGTTCTTTATGGCAAAGAGGCTCAGCTTGGCATATAATCCAGGATAGTATTTTTACCCACCCCTCCATCTAATGCTTAAAAAAGTGAAAAGAAGGTTGCTGTTTCTACTTAGAGCAGTGTGGACTTCCTGTTGAAGGTAACATCTGGCTGATTCTCCGGAAGCGATGGTATTGGAGAAGTTGAGTAGTGCTATCTTTAGCATTATTGTGCTTCCCTTTTGAATGAAAACTGTGGTGGTAATTGGATATCCATAAAATACAGAATAAGCTAGGAGACACACCTCCTCTGGGTGAGGAAATTTGTGCATTCAGTTAATTAAAGTGGGCTGATACACTGTAGTGTGAGCAGGGGTCCTACACTACAGAAAAAGAAGGCAGTGARCAGAGTACCAGTATTCACCTGTCTCTTTTCCCTGGCCTCAAATGCAGTATGTCTAGCCATCTCATGTTATGTTGTAGCGTAAAGAAAAGAATCTAATACATAGACAATATCAATATCAACTCAGAAGTTGTGAATCACAGTTTTTTAGGAACATAAAGTTAGTAGGAACCCAGTCTTTGGAAGCAGGTGACCAAACCATTGAATTTATCTTCAACCACTAATATCTTTATGAATCTATGTTGAATCTTAAGTAAAACAGGAGTGATGCATCTGACTTCACATATTGTAGTGATAAAGAGATAATTTCTGCAAAAATTTACATAGTAAATGCCACAGAGATTGGCTTCCATAAAATATAAGATTTGGTATATTTGGCAAAGGTAACAACATTTCATTTAGTCCAAATGTACAATGAGACTTAAATGGCTTTCAAAGTCATTTGTACCTGAAGGCAAGACTATCAGTCAAGATTGTATTTATATGTTAAGCTAATGGTATTATCATCTATACATTCCCCTATAATCTGAAACAGTTCTCTGATATTGGTTGAAATACAAGAAAACACTAAATTAGAATTGAGAAGCTCAATTGGGGAACTCTCAGCACCTCCCATTAACAGCAGTGTGGCTAAGAATCTATCCATTCATGAGATTCTCTCATTGAGGAACAACAAACCACCTGATCCAAAGCACCATGAGTAAGCAAAAGATAGCAGGAAGGCTAACCAAAAGTCCTGAGGAATTCTGTTTTAGAGCTGCCAAATTATTTATCATCTGAAAGTTCTTTCACCTCTCTTGGCCTTAGATATCCAATCATTAAATGAGAGGCTGGGCTACAGTAATGACTTGAGATTCAGGTCAATCACCATTCTTAGGAAAGAGAATGTAGCCACCATACCTCCTTATTCAAACCATGGAAACATAGCTGCTGTTTCATACACTGGGCTTCCATGTAAGGAYGTTGTTTAAATAGGATTTTGTCATTACAATACATTTGCAAATCCACTGTGCTAGCAGTACTCTGGGTTTCCTGAAGCTTAAAATATCTGTGACTCAAAATACAATCCTGAGTGAGGTAACTCAGACCCAAA